>PVKS010000335.1:117500-210372 GCA_004027875.1 Aplodontia rufa
GAAAGAACTTAGCTTTTACCTTGTTCTTTGGCTCTCCATGTCTCTAATTAATTGAATCTTGAAATCGTTGGACTTTCAGCTTAAGAGAAGACTGAAGAAGGGAACTTAACAACACTGCCTATTCCTTTATGTCTAGAACGGACTAAAAAAAAAAACACCTGTAATGCTAAAAGACTCAGGCTTTTGTCTGTTTCTAATATTACTTTTCTGCCTAATTGCCATCACTGCCACGTACATTAGGCCCTTTTTCAGCAGGGTTAAAACAGGGCCAGTGATGAATGGAAAACTGATTGTACTGCTGTCAAACTTGAATGTGAGGCTTATTCTAGAGATAGAAGTATGAGGAAAAGGACAGAGAATTGCACTTCATTAAAGCTCTACCAAGCTGATTGGAGTGGAGGAGGTAATTGAGATTTAAAGTGGCATTCCCATCACACTGTCCCTTTTTCAACTTAACAACTGTCATTCAAGCCACATAGGGCAACAATTGGCCAGATTTCCCAGCTCTTCTGAGTAATAAAACAGACACTCACCTTCTGGCTATTCGTTTTACTTACTTTGTTCTAATTTCCAATTCATGTGTCATTAGTGAACGAAGATTGACAAGAAATAGCTTTGACCTCACAGATTTGACCTTCAACCCCAAAGACCCAACTCTAGTCTGAACATAGGTTGGAATATGCTAAGAAACACCTTTCCTTTGCACAAGAATGAATGGCAGTTTTTTCATCATTGTACCACCCCCTGCTTGCCACTACATTTAGACTATGAGACATGTCAACTGCCTGTCACAATTACAATAGACACAGCAAACCAGAATTTTCCCCAAATCCAAGGGGAACTTCCTGAACAAAGAGTAAATTTTATTGCACAGATTTTGGAGACCTCCAATTTGTAGAGCCATAATGAATGCATCCCACAGACAAATAGGTAGTTGTTAATTATCCCAGCAATTTCTTTTTTTAATGTGCTAACAACACAGCACACTAAGCCTTCATATCCTACCCTGTTACCTGATGATCTCATCACATTTGAAAAGATGGTAGTCTGGGAAGAAAGCATTATTATAGCAAGGATGCATGACAATGCACTACATGATTACAATCCTTATTTTCATGATTTAATAAAAGGAAAGTGTGATATATTTTGGAAATAGATGGGTTTGGCTACACCTTCACTGAACCAACTGAAGCAGTTTCCCTATAATATCATTTTAAGATAAACGTAAAATTTTTAATTTGCTTGGCTGATTATCCTAAAGTTTATATATAATAATTTTGTATCATCAGTGCATGGTATGGGTAAGAAAAAAATTACTGAAGGGCAAGGCCCATAACCTGAATAAGAATTCTCAATGAATTTCAAAGTAGTATACGTCTTGCACATAGTTTTCAATGGAAATCTGATCATGGAAATCTGTGATGGCTGTAAAGTTGTTAGGGTTTCTTCATGTTGAGTAACATTTTGGGTGATTCTAGTGTTACACTCCCAAGAAAACCAAAGTAGTGAAATGCACTCCTTCATGGTGTCAAGTGTTTAAAAACTTGACTCCATGTCCTTCATGGTAGAACATTTTGAAAACACTGCCAGAGTTCTGCTTTGACTTCAATTTAATGAATTGTGAAGTCCTTTTTATTTTACTAGCAATATTCATTCTTGTGCATTTTTTCCAAATCAGGGCTATATGACTGTACTGATTTCACTTCAATGGACATTGCAGTCATTTGGTTTTCCCTTGTAATATTCTTCTTTCATAACCTGGATTAGCATAACTCATTGTGCTTCACTGTGTTTTTTAATTTCTTACTTGTGTTGCTGAAAGAGGAGTAGACAATATATTTTCTTACAGGAGGAGGCATTAACTTTCATGAGAAATCACAATTGTTACCACATCATCCGTAAGTACTCTCAAAGCTACCTTCAGAACATTTAAATAAAACTCAAAGAACTGATTTCTTTTGAAGAAGGTGATTAGCATATAAATACAAAAGAATCATTTCAGAATAGGAAACACTTCCAGAGTATGACATAGTCAGAGTTTACTAATAATTATAAAAATTCAGTGAGTCTATTATGAATAGAGCATTCTTTATTAGATCCGTGTCACAATTATGTGTGAAACATGCTTTCAAGGTAATGACAATAACACATTTGCCATTGCTTTGAGCTGATGCATGTACTCCCTCATCTCTCTCTCTCTCTCTCTCTCTCTCACACACATACACACACACACACACACACACACACACACACACACACACAATGGTGATCTTCAAGCCAGAAAAGTAAAGAAAGCTCTATGTTTGTGGAATTTTTCTTGCTAGTTGGTAAATATTCAAGTCCTGATAGGTCAGAGAAGGCCCAAACTTATAGTTTTATCTCAACAGAACATTCATGGCCATCAAAAGAAATACATCTCAGCCTGTTGGTAGTTTCCGTAGGGATGTCTTTTATCCCACACCTGTGATAATTACCCTGTGTTGGTGAAGCCAACAGGAGTCAGGCCACAGGCCAAGGGTCAGGGCACTGTCAAAAGGAAGTTATTCTTCAGTCCACTCAATCTCTTATCATTTTCGTCTAATGAGATATCCACCTGCCAGTCAGAGAATGTATACCTTTGTTTTGTTCTAAGGGCTGCACCTTCTGCCTCAAAGAGGGCACATTTTATTACTTTTCTCATAGTGCCCATTTTCTATCTTTAAACTTTTATGTTCTAAATAAGCACACTAAACTTACGAATGTTTCAAAGTGCTAAGCTTTTATAATAAAGTAAAAATGAGAAGTGATATAAATAGCAGGATTTAGATATTAAAGTGCATAGATTTAATTAACATATTGTCATATGTGACAAATTGAGTCAAAGAAAAAGAGTTGACCACATTAGTAATGAAATGAGGAATGTTGAAGAAAGACTAAATGGCAAAATAGCTCCACAACTTTATGTGTGCCTACGAGAGAGTGTGTGACTCACCCCAGATATTCTGTCCTAGCAGAACATCATGCTAATGAGAATGTTTCTAGGAAATAATAAACATCTTCTGAGAAATATTTTCAAAATGGACTTCAGTTGAGTTAAATATGTGTAGATGAATCTGCTTCCGTTACACTTGGATATAATGAAATTCCATTTAGAATGTGATATAGCGAAAAGCTCAGTTATCCCAATGTATACGGTATACAAATTACAAGTCCCCTCATCAGGAGATTCAGCTCACAAGGAAAATCTTGTCTCAAAGAATCTTCCTTGAGGGGGGGAAAGTCCTAGATATTCCAAAGCTTTAAAAGAGCAGGCTAAAAATGACTCAGTTGGGTCATTTAGACCTTATTTCTCATTGCAAGGAGACTCAATCACAAAAAAGCTCCAAGCTATCTTTTGTCACCAGAAAAAAAAATGTAAAGTAAATCTCAAGCATTTTCAAACGCCCTTTTCTTTCTGGCAAGTCCATAAGAATAACATAGTGGGATGAGAAATTTTAGCGTATAACTCAAGAGACCATATGCTTTAGTCTCAAATCTGTTGAGTAGCATGGTCTCAGTTTCCCCAGCTGTCATTTGGGAGTGAGCACTCATTATTCTCGATTCTATGGATTTTTAAAGACTTAATAGCATCATTTTCATACTCATAGATCAAAACTTCTCCTTTGGGATCACTAAACAGTTCTTAGTTCTTAATTTTATATAGATAGCCTTAATCATTTTCAGGACAGATACAGTGGACTTCATTTTTTAACCTATGCACTAAGCAGAGTGCCTGTTGAATTAATGACTGAAAGAATGATTTTCAGGGTGACTATACATCCTGTTCTATGCCTTTTATCATGTTTAATTATTAATAAGACCCACTCACTTTCAAAAGTGCCCCAGTTTGGATGACAAATTATATGATATTCATCATTTCCTCAATGGAAGTAGAAACTACTTATATTACCAATTTACTTGAGATCAATTAATGTCACTCAAACTCCTCTTTTCTTTACAAAATAACTCCGATTCTTCTAACTGTCTTTATCTTCTGTTTTAGAGTTTAGAGATTATTTTAGTGAACAACTGAAGCATAGATTTGGGCTTCTACATTTGCTGTCATTCAATATTTAAATCACTATGCTCCAAAGACAAGTTGAAGTTCCTTTTAGATTTAAGATTGTGGTATTCTAAGAAATATAGCCCTGTTAGTGGGTCTTAAGAGGTTGCACCTAAAGGTCTCACATTTTGGTAATTATTATTTTAGGTAACCAGCCTTGAGCCTTATTTGTCATGGTTATTCATAAAGCTATCTATTGTTACAGTTTTAGAGAAAAATAACTGTCTACCATCTTGCAGAAATAAACAATATGATTCAATAGACTTAGGACACACTAATTCTGAAGAAAGAATATACTCATGATGTTAAGAATAGGATATTTATTGTTTTGATGAAAATTATTATGATAAATGACACCTTAAAATATGAATTGCATGGCTTATATGCTAGGTCTCTGTGCCTACATGTAGCTATCTGTTTAAAATATGACCAGTTAGGATGCCAGGGTGAAAAGTAATTTCCCTAAGAAGCCATTCCCAATTTTAGGCACTTCTCTACCCCTGTTTCTCATAGCATGATTTTGAAGCAATCTCCTTCTCTGTTTAAACACGGTGTATGTGGATGAATCAAAAGTTCCCATGAAAAGTCTTGATGTGAGAACAAACAAATGAAGAAAATACATTTGATTTTTGCAAAAATGAAATTATGGCTTATAAAAACAACATTTTCAACATCTTAAATTTCCAGTTGAAACATGGACATATGTTTTAGGCTTTTAGAGAATCTATCCTATTGTACCATGTATTCCAGGTGTGACTCAAGTTTCTGGTAACGTGACGTAACATGTTATCAGATACCAATTCGAATAAAGGAGCTGATTCTGTCACTAGAGTAGCCCTGATGACTTCCTTTTTAGTTTAGTTCTGTTGTTTCTTCTTTATATGATATCTAAGTAAATATATGGAAATAGGACTGGAGTGGTAGCTCAGTGGTAGAGTACTTGCCTGGCGTGAGCCAGGACCTGGGTTCAATTCCCAGTACCACATACAAAACTAAATAAGGGGAGGAAAAGCTAAAAGCAGGTGAAGAAAATTAATAATTAACACAGTTTCATCCCTTTTTCTATGCGCACGCGCACACACACACACACACACACACACACACACAGAAATGAGGAACTGTCAGAGAAGCCTTACAAGTGGGTGGTGGCAATCACTTCTGACAGCCACAAACAAGCCAAATCACCAAACTACCCGATTGCATTGAATGAGCATATATATCACTGGCAAAGTGTAAAAGGGAAAATGAGAGGTGGTCCTACAGATGTTCAATAACTTCTAAATCTTTACGTTCATTACATCTTTAACCCTGTTACAGTTAAAAAAAAAAAAACTAATGGTGGTTCAGAGTGAACAACAAGGGACAAACATATAGATTGCTCAAGATTTCCTAAGTTCCCTTAATACCTTTCTATGATGCCTATAACCAAACATAAATTCAGTTCTTTCCAGAAAATTAGAAAACCTAATGACAAAGAAAAGGAAATGAAGAAATGCTGTCTTTTTCTGTGCCTAACTTATGTACATTCATGGGCAATTTGGACTCCTTTCAAAAGGAGTACCTGAGAGGTTTTTGTGAAAGGCAAGTGTATTTCTTGGAAAGACCTATAAAGAATACTCCCTTCCCTACGTTAAAAATTTAATAAACCCTCTTCCCTCCATATGAAGAATGACTAAAATCTACCCAAAACAGCCTTAACTAAATACATGGAGATCATCTTCAAAAACCAATCCAGCTGAACATGGGAGTTGCAAAAGTAGAAATCTGCTGGATTTGACTTGACTATTCTTTAAAGAACCAATTTAAAAGTATTCAAGTAGAGAAAAATAAATGTCTAAAATGGAACCTCATGTCATCTCACTTCAGTTTGGTTCCACTAAGTTTGTTAGTTCACATGCTCTGGCTGGTTTTTTGGGTTTTTTTTTTTTTTTATTTGTTGTTGTTGTTTTGTTTTTTTCCCAGGGATGAGGACCAAACTTGGGGCCTTGTGCATGCTAGGCAAGCGCTCTGCCACTGAGCTAAATCCCCACCCCCGCTCTGGTTCCTTTTACTATTAAGATTCTTGTTTGTGAAAAAATCTTTCTGTGGATTCAGAGCAAACATTATTTTTGCTGAAATTATGCATTTGGAGGAAATTTTCTATTCAAATGCAGTTATAAGAAATAATACAGAGAGATTGCATGTGCTTTCTCCAGTGATCTCCAGTGGTGACCTATTGCAAGACTACAGCACAACTTCACACCAGGTAGCGAATTTTGATGCTAGAAAGATAGTGTTTTATCACCCAGAGGGCCCCCACGCTGCCAGTTATAACTATATCCACTTCCTCCCAATTTCTGTCCTCCCCTTAAGCTTAATATATTCTCTATTTCTCCCCTTAACCTTAATATATTCTCTATTTCTGTAATTTTGTCATTTTAATAATATCGTCTAATGGAATCATGAAGTATATCATCTTTTTAGTATTGTTTTTTAGTCCAGTATCTTTCTATAGATTCATCCAGGTCATGCCTTACTTTTCATTGCTGATTTATATCCCATGACATGAGAATTCCACACTTGGCTTAACCCACACCTTGTTGAAAGATACCTGGTTGGTTTCCAGTGTAGGGAGATTATAGAATCTGCACTGAACATACATGTACAAGTTTTTGTGTGAAGATAAGTCTCAATTTCTCTGAGAAAAACACCCAGTACTACATTTGGTAGATAATATTGTACTTATTTGTTTAATTTTTGGTTGCCTGTTTCCTAGATTAAGTTGTACCACTTTATATTCCTGCCAGCAATGTATTACTATTCCAGTTTCTCTGCATTCTTGTTTGCACTTGATCTTATTATTGATTTATGCTTTAATCACTAAGGCATATAATAATAGCTTATGCTTGTTAATTAATAAAATTTATTTCTTAGAAAAAATTTAGGTCCACAGGAAAATTGAGTAGAATATACAAAGTTCCTCTATGTATCTTGTCCCCATGCATGCATACCTCCCCCACTGTGGACATCTGTCCTAGGTAGTGAACCTACATTGACATGTCATTTTCACCCAAAACACGTAGATTACATATGGGTTCACTCTTGATGTTGAACAATCTGTGAGCTTTGACAAGTATGTAATGTCATGTATCATTCAGAATAGCTCCAGTGCCCCAACAATCCTCTCTGCTCTTTAATCATGTGTTCTTCCTTTCCCACAACCCCTGGCAACCACTCATCTTTATTTCTCTCTTTTCATTTTCTGTATCCCATAGTAGAGTTGGAATCATACAACATGTAATCCTTCAGATTTGATTATTTCCCTTGGGAAAATGCATTTAAGTCTCCTCTCTGTCCTCCTTGCCTCTTCAGGACTTGAAAGTTCATTTTCTTTTAGCGCCAAGTAATATGCCACCATCTGAATACACCATGGTATTTTTATCTATTTACCTATTAAATGCATCTTAGTTGCTTTAAAATTTTGGCAATTACGAGTAAAGCTACTGTAAACATTTGTGTACACATTTTTGTGTAGACATAAATGTTCATTCATTTGGGTAAATACCAAAGAGTGCTATTACCGGATATTTAGTTTTGCGAGAAACTGCCATCCGTCACAGTGGTTGTGCCATTTTTAATTTTCTCCAGCAAGGAATCAGTGCTCCTCTTTCTCACATCCTCATCAGCACCTGATATTGTTGGAGTTTTGAATTTTGGACATACAGTAAGTCCCTTATTATTGTTTTAATTTGAAATTCCCATATGGCATATTGTATCAAACAACTTTTCTTGCTTACCGGCCATTTATATGTCTTTTTTGATGAGGATTTGATCAGTTCTTTTGCCCATTTTTAAAATTAGGTTGTTCATTTTCTGATTGTTGACTATTAAGTTCTCTTTGTATATTTTGGATAGCAGTCCCTTATCAGAAAAATAGTTTGCAAATATTTGCTATTCTGTGGTTACTGTTCTTATTCTTTTGTCATTGTGCTTTTAATATACAATTTTTCTAGTATTTATTATTGAGCACCTCTTTATGTTTTTATTTTTCATATGTTTATCTTCTTCGGTGAACTGTTTTTCCATGTATTTTAATCATTTTATCATTGGATTTTCATTTTCATTTTGTTTACTGTTGAGGTTTAAGAGTTCTTTATATATCCTAGAAAGTAAAGGAATATGCATCTTATAAAGAGTTTCTCAAAACCTGCATCTGTCTTTTGTTTATTTTGTGTGCGTGTATGCTGAGGATTGAACAACCCACAGCATCATGCATCCTAAGCATGTAAGCCTCTGTTCTACCACTGAATTATATTCCCTTCCCTTTTCGTTATCTTAATAGACTCTTCCAAGAGCTCCTAAAAATTTCTAAATTTGACAAAGTATAGTTTATGAATTTTTAACTTTATAGATTTCATTTCAGGTCTCAAGCTTAAGAAATTTTTCCATAACCATAAACCCTGAAAAACTCTGCCCCATGCTTTATTTGAAGAATTTAAAAAAAAAAAAATTTTTTTTAAGGGAGAGGGACAGTGAGAGAGAAGGAGAGAATCAATTTTATTTAGTTTTTCATGTGGCTTTCGTTTCTCCAACACTTCGTTGAATACATGGTGCTGGGGTTTGAACCCACATCCTTGCACATTCCAGGCAGGCACTGTAACTGCTGAGCCTCCACTCCAGCCCCATTTTATGGTTTTATATTTTTATAAATATAACCAAATTTAAATAAATAAAGCCAAATTTAGGTCCATGTTCCATTTTGAGTTAATTGTGTATAGGACATGAGTCTTAGGTCAAGGTTTATTTATTTTTTGCCTGTTCATGTTCACTTGTCCCGGAATCACTTGTTGAAATGACAACCTTCCCTCCACTGAAGTGCTTTTGGACATTTTTTGAAAATCACCTGGGCATATTTGTGTGGATCTGTTTCTGACCTCTCTATTCTTTCCCATTCATCTATGTACCTGCCCTTCCACCAGTACCACATGGTCTTGATTATTGTAAATACATAATAAGCCTTAAAAACGGGCACACAGATTCCATCCACTTTATTCTTCTTTTCAAAATTATTTTTGCTGGGCTGGAGTGGCGGCTTAGCGGTTTTGGCACTTTCCTGGCAAACACGAGGACCTGGGTTCAAACCCCAGCACCACATACACAACTGAGTGTTGGAGCAACTAAGGCCATGTGAAAAACTAAATAAAGTTGTTTCCCTCTTTCTCTGTCTCTATCACTGTCCCTCTCTCTTTAAAAAAAAATATTTTTACTATTCTAGTTCCTTTTACTTTCCATATAAATTTAAAACAGTCTTGCTTATAGCTGCAAAATTTTTATTTTCTGAGATACTGATAAAAATGGATTAAATCTGTATAGCATTAGGAAGAAGAGCTATTTATTTAGATCACTGTTGGATTTCTCCCATTGGTGTTTGCAATTCTCAGCATACAAGTAACATAAAAGCTTTGTTAGATTTACACTTATCTTATTTTTCTGAGTGGCTATAAATTGTATTAGATTTTTTAAATTTTGAGGCCACACATTAATTAGTAGGTTTTATAAGTAGAAATGATTTTTATATATTTATCTTATACTCTCTTACCTTGCTAAATTTAATTACCAGATGTAAGAGGGGTTCCTTGTGATTTTCTCTGTAGACAATTATGTCATTTACAAATACGGATGGTCTTATTTAGTCCTTTCTGATCTGTCTTTTATTTCATTTGCTTGACTTATTTCATTGCTGGAACTTCTAGTACTATGTTAAGTAAGAGTGGTGAAAGCAGATATTCTTATTTCCCAAACTTTGAGGGAAAGCATTCAGTTTTTCACTACTAAATAAAATTTAAGCTATAGGTATTTTATAGATGCTTTCTGTCAAGGCTGGAAAATTTCCCCTTATTCCCAGGTTTTGTAGAGTTTTTATCATGAATGAGCATTGAATTTTGCCAATGAGCATTGTTTGATATGATCGTGTGATTTATCTTTTTAAACCATCCTTAGTTAGCATGGTAGGCAACATTAAGTAACTTAGAATATTAAGCTAGCTGTGCATCTCTAAAATAAACCCGATTTGTTCAGGGTTTATAGCTTTGTTTTCTTTTTCATTTTTTTTTAAGAAAGAGAGAATCAATTTTATTTTTTCACCTGGTCCTTACTTCACAGACTCTTAGTTGTGTATGTGGTGCTGAGGTTGGGACCTGGGTACTTGTGCATGACAGACAAGCCTGGTAACTGCTGAGCCACCACTCCAGTCTCTATAGATTTTTTTTTATGTTGGTGAGTTCCATTTGGTATTATTTTACTAAGTGATTTTGTGTTTATATTCATGAGGGATATTGACTTGTGATTTTTCTTTTTTGCACTTTGTCATTTTAAACATTGGGGGAAATAGATACATAAAATGAATTGGAAAATATTCCTTTATTATTTTATTTTCTGGAAGTGATTTCATAATATGAATGTTTATTAATAAATCTTAAACATTTGGTAGAATTCTCCTGTTAAACCACATGGGCCCAGAGATTTTATTATTTTATTTTATTTCATTTTATTTTATTTTACAAGAGAGAAGGACAGTGAGAGAGAGAGAGAGACAGAGAGAGAGAATCAATTTTTACTGAGTTTTTCACATGGCTTTTGTTGCTCTTACACATAGTTGTGTACGTGGATGCTGGGGTTTGAACCTATACTTGCGCATGCTGAATAAACGCCGTAACCACTGAGCTACCACTCCAGCCCTGGAGATTTTATTTTTGAGAGTTTTTCAATTACAAAAGTGATTTCCTTAATAGTTGTACCGACATTCACATTTTCAATGTCATACTGGGTAAATTTTGTTAGTTTGTGTTTTTGTTTGTTTGTTTGAAGAATGAATCCATTTCATCTAAGCTGCCAAACTCGCATGTAGAGCTTTTATAGTATGCTCTTTTTCATTTGATGGCCTCAGAATCTACAGCATCCCTGCTTTATTCCTGATAGAAATAGTAGGTATTGTCTCTCTTTTTTACTTGTAAATTTTGCTAGAAGTTCCAAATTTATTAGTCTGTATGAAGAAGCAGCTTTTCATTTCATGGATTTTTCTTCACTATTTTTCTTTCAATTTCATTGATTTCTGCTCACTATTATTCCCTTTCTTCCTTGCATTTGCTTTGGATTTATTTGTTTCCACCGATAATGTTCCTGGCTGGGAGAGAAGAATTTTTTCCTTGATGACTCCACCAGGGTGGGGCAAAGAGGGTGGAAAGGCCTGACTTGGAAGAGACTGCCTTGGTGCCTTATTATAGTAAGGCAAGGGTCTGAGTTTAAGCTCTCAGTGTTCTCTGCTGACATATAGAGCAAGAGTGGAGGACAGTGGGGGGAGCTGATGGAGGGCTTCTTGCTGTTTGCATGGGGATGGGGGAGGAATGGGAGCTCCCCGTTGGGCTTCCTTTGCTCTAGGCTCATTACAGCGCAAAGAGAAAGTCTAGCTTCCTTCTCAGACTTTGGTGGTGTTAATGGGGCTGCTAGGGGGCACCATTTTTCCCTTTATGTTTTGACTGAAAAAAGTGAACTGACCTCTACAGTGTTCTGTCTTGCTACATTGCTGTTTTGGAGAGACAACCGGCTTTTCAAGGTTGCCAACTTCAGCTCCAAATATGAGGCACATGAAAAAATAAATACAGAGACACTAACTCCAAGGTCTGAGGTGAGAGACCTCAGTCTCTTTATGTTTATTATATATAAAATGCCTAGGGTTTTTGGTATTACTCAAGGAAAAGTCCGTCTACTCCATTTTCGCCAAAAGTAGCAGTCAATCAACATGTTTGTAACTTGTAATGACTTTCATATTATAACATTATATAACATTGGTGATGGTCCACTCAGTGTGTACTATACATACTTTATCCATATAAAATTTAGATCCATTTATTCTGACAGTGATTGGTACACAGAGACAAATCCATGTTGATAAAACTACCTGGTGTCATTTTTATGGTCATTCTGAAAACTAGAAAGTGCACCAATACACAGTTCTAGATCTGAAATGCCAAAAGCAAGAAAACATATTGACTTACTGCCTCCCACAGTTTAGGGAGAATAGCAAAACTATCTAAAAACTTTTTGGAAACGTAATAGGATTGTCAACATTATTTGGTAGTATACCTCAAGAAATATTTACCATTATTTAGTGAGATTTAGTTTATTTTATTAAGAAGACTAAAATTCCTTTATTGTTAAGCAATATCAAGAATTGTTTACGTTGAATGAAATGTTTGAAAAAGTGCCTCCATGTGCTCTTTCCAATTGGTGGAGTTCTGCCAAATACCTGTAATGTCTCAGCGAGCTCAGCTGCTTAGACCTAAAATATCTTTCAATGAAATGAGAGTAAGTACTTTGCATTTAAATTATGTGAAAGCTTGTCAGATGTAGCAAAAATAAAGTAAATAAAAATAAAAGATATTAGTTACCATTAATTAAATTTGAATTTCCAAAAAATAGCAAATAATTTTTAGTACAAGTATGTCCCATATAATATTTGAAAAATGCTCATAGGAAATATTTATTTGTCATTTATCTCAATTTCAAATTTATCTATGTGCCCTGTATTTCACCTGACAACTCCATATTTTAAAAATGTCAAAAGAAAAATAGAGCTTACCATCCAATTTGCTAGATTTACATGTACATCATTAGAAATGTTTTTAAAGGCATCAAATATGTCATTCTTTAAAAATTGTTCTTAAATTAATCATAAAAACTAACAGAAAAGTAATGAATTATGGTTCAAAAATAGTAAAACAGAATGAACGTAAGTTATTGGTTAGGTGTATACATAAATGAATATATTTTATATTTTACCCTCTCTGTAAATGAAAGTGTGAGAAGGAGAAAGAGGGAGGGAAAGGGAATGAATTTATTGAAAGATGAAAAATGATGAGGATTCAAAAATTCTACTTTTATACAGGAAAACAGATATAAGTTCTTGATATTAGTTCTTTGCTGAGAAAAAAAAATTCCTTTGAGTCCCCAAAAGGAGAAATGCTGGAAAAAAGGGTGAATATCAATGCTCAGTTTGGGACAATGCAGAATTTAGAGGTGGGAAGATGATTACAATTTAGGGACCAAATTATTATGTATTTTAACCTATAGGAGATTACATTTGTTAATAACTATCTTTGGAATAGTAAGATAGCATATGCTATATATATTTAATTACACACTAAGGAAAACTATAACATTTTACATCTGAAATTTTAAAAAAATTAATCAACGGTTAATTCAAAATATTTATTCAATTCAAGTATCTTCTTACATTTGATCTGAGTCATTTTATTTTGCTTGTGGAATCTCCTTCTAACCGGGCCCAAGCAGTTTCTAGATTAAAGTAGTGTCCTTCTACCTGGTAACCTAACTTCAGTTTTATAAGCACTGATCCACAATCTGTATGCCAGTGGCAGTTTTCCATTGTCAATCAAATCAAGACCACGGTGAGATTCCCAACACAGCTTCCCTAGGGCACCTAAAGCTGGTCCCTTCCTACCTTCCTGCTGTCTCCTACTAGTAATACCGTGGGCAATTCAACTGAAATTACTCACTATTTTTGGAAGCTCTTTCCTTTTCTATCTCTGGTTTTTTTCTTAACATACTCATGACTTGCACCTTAGCCCCACCCAGATCCCTCGTTTTCTAATAGAAATTTTCACTTTCTTTTAAGGAAGTAATTTGAATTTCTCTTTACCACATGGGTTCTTTCCTGATCAGTAGCCAAAGTTGCATTTCTCCCTATGTTGTTT
The DNA here is from genome assembly GCA_004027875.1 of Aplodontia rufa. Lineage (NCBI taxonomy): Eukaryota > Metazoa > Chordata > Mammalia > Rodentia > Aplodontiidae > Aplodontia > Aplodontia rufa. The sequence goes on from PVKS010000335.1 coordinate 131,334, forward strand.
TCTCACATTATCCCTTAATGTTGCTTAACATCTTTTTGCATTGATTCATCACTGCTTGTGTATTTATTTGGCTCCCCCCACCATACTATTAAAGTTTTTTTAAAAAAATATGATCAGTAATTTGCTCATTCAACCTTTGGCTCCCTGCTATAATTTTAGTGCTTTGGGCTCTGTAAATGTTCAATAAAGATTTGTTTTAACAGTGTTAGTGAAAGTCTAGAATTTTATATATTCCAATTAATGACTTACATGTGGTGATAGCTCTATTTTCACATTCATATGTTGTCAGGATTGTCATTTACCAAAAAGAAGTAAATGGACCACTGGAACATGACTTCTGTGATTGGGGTCAACAGCTTTTATTAATGAATAATCAAATTGGCCAATTATAAAAAATGAGATGGAAAGTGGTTTGGTAATTTTAAGTACCTAATTCTAGCTGAGTGCTTATGAAATGATAAAATTCTCAGAAACAACAATTGGGATTTAAAGAACCCAACATTCTTGCGGCTTCTTAAAGCGGAAAAGAAATAATTACAGCTTACTTCATGGGTTTTTTTTTTTTTCTGGTTTAGTTGAAACCAGCATAACTGTGAAATAAAGCCCCAATTTGGAAGAAATTTTAAAGGTTTTTATCTTTTCTATGAGAAAGGAAGGAAATGTACTTCTTTAAAATGAAAACTTAACTGTGGAAGAAAACAAGAAAAATTGCAAAAGGCAGGAAAATTACAGAATCTACAATTTTTGGTGTTCATGACTTTCCACTCTCCCAAGTCAATAACCCTGAAATTAGATGACAATAAGAGGTGCTTTCTGTGACAAGTACTTCAGTTCTTATTAGATTTCCAGTAGTCATTTAGATTTGGCATGGTCCAAAAGTGCCTCAAAGTGCTACAACTTCTCTATTTCCAAAGTCACATGGATGTTTTAAAACCATTCCTGATATAATGAACTCTTTAAATGGTAGGTAATATCTGTAAAGCCTCAGACAGACCTTGGTCTTTACTTTTTTTTTCCCCCAGATAAAGATGCTCAATCTACGTTGTTAAAGAACAAAGCTGATTATTAGCCTGGTAGAGAAAGACAATCTCTATAATTCAAAGGAATCATCTTGTTTCTCTCAGAAACCATTCTCATAGAATCTCAAAATGCACTCGTCACCCAGACCTCTTACAAGCCCTATCCTTCAAAATCCATTTTAACTTGCACATTCTTCAAAAAGCCTTTTCTCACCTTTTCAGTCCTTGGTGATGACCCCTAACTTGAACATCTGCTATATGATATTTGTCACTTAGCATGTGGTACCTGGTAGATTTAATTACTTTTTATGTTGGCCTGCTCTTTCTAATCATAACATTGAGGCCCGTAAAGTCAAGACTTAAACCAGAGTTCCAAGCATAATGGAACACCGTCAATACATCAATAGATCTATGTGGTTTTATTAGAGATGATTATCCTCAAAGTTTATGGAGCTCCTGCCTGCTCCCTTTCACTGCTTCTAACAAAAGGGGAATAAAAGCAATCTTAAATTTCTGCTGAATAAATAAATAATTTTTCTAACCATGTTGACTTTTATACATTCTAAATATACATAAAGTATAACCAGGCTCAGATGTCAGTAATTGAACCTGCCATTTATCTAAATATTCTCTTTTAAACAGATTTCCATTGCGTAAATATATTTGAGGAATGTAGCATACATACTATACCAACCTCTGGACTATGTGCAAAGCACACATTCATTACAGATCCCAAGAAATCCAAGTAGGAAGGCACATTTGGAACCAAGAGTTTTACCCATCACTTCCTAAATTTATTTGACCACAGAAGACATTTTACTGCTATATCTTATAAAATAGGAATCTTTTGGAAACAAGCTGAAATGCTCTTTTGGGCAGTGTCTAGCCTACTTATCTTCACCAGAAGCTGGTGCGAGGTGGAAGCCACCCTGCCGAAGACGTGCAGGAGGTGGTCTCTATGAAACCATATAGTCAGACAGTTTTCATCTGTCTGTACTTCCCAGCAGTACCCAATCTACCAAGTGAATATCATGACTTCTTTTTTAATTTGGCACATTGATATTCTCATGAAAGCATATACAACATATATTTAGCAATAATGTCATGAACAATATGACTTTGGTATGAGTATTTATCATAAATAATAGTTAAAAAAGAGAAAATGTAGGTTGAAACAAGTTGGAAGAGTTTTAAGCTATTCTCTCACAATAAAATACAAGCTAGTCCCTGAATATATTTTTCTACTCTGTAATATTTAAGAAAAACTGAAAACATCCATCCTATATTCAGTTATTCAGAATTTACGTATTTCTCTGCAGTCCCAAGACCTTGTTAAGCTGCCTAATTATAACATATTTTCTGTTGCTGTTGTTGTTAGTCTATACACTGTCACTCTTAGGACATAAGTGTGGAAGCTGTAAGGGTCAAGGTCTATTGCACAGTGTAAACCAAATAGTTTGTAGTCCTAGCTCCTCTCACCAGCCATCCTGGATCCATGAAGAAAGTCACTATAGAATGAAATTAGCATGGGAAAATGCAAAAATCACAGAGCAGACTTTTGCTCGAATGGAGCCATGACTAAAGCCTTTAGTCCCTTCTAGCTTTCATGTTACATGAGCTAACTCACCTTCTTTAACACTTGGGCCTATTTAAGTGAAAGCTTCCTGCCACTTACAAATAAATATTCAGTCTTTGCAGAGAATCTAGTCCCAAGAGTGGCTCATATAAATAACAGCCCCAAAAGCATACAATGATTGAATATGGAAGTGACAGCAACACCTCAGGTGGTGGTTTTGGCCACCATTGTGAAGTGCTAGAAAAATAACGACTTCCTCTAGCCAGGCAGGGTTTCAGAACAGGTGTCACCAGGGTTGTACCTCCAGAATACTTAGTTCAAAAACTCTGAGTTTTTAAGTGTGTTTTGTGCCAGTGATGGTCCCAGAAGGGAACAGATGGCACATACAACTGTAATGTAAAGAATTTAATAAAAAAATGTTTATTTTGCAGATGTGTAGACAGGATTAATGGAACTTACTTGGACTCTGAGGCACAAAGGTGTTGGCAAAAAAGAGAAACTATTAGAATCCTTGGGCCAGTAGGACCCACCCATGGCAGACAGAGAAAGTGAAAGCTGTTGAGGATACAACATTTGAGGGAACTATGGCAAATATGATTCAGAGTAGAGGGTAGAAATATCCCCACCTTCTCCCAGCTCCTGAGCTCATGAGCACCTGAGCTCCTGAGACTTGCAGGTTACTGGTCCAGACTAAACTGCAACTGACTACTTTAAAAAAAAAAAAAAACTAATTTGGAGTCATTTTAGATGTTTTTTTTTATCTAAGTGTCCTACGTGATAGGTTGTATTTGGTTTTGTTTTGAACTCCAATAAGACTGTAAGCCAGTTGTCAGGACAAAATCACAAGGAGTTCTGTAATAGGAGTATCTCACCTGATAATCAAAGACACACTTGCCACAACTCTGCTGCCAGATAAGGAACAAACAGAAATAGCACCAGAATGTTGGTGTTATTTGAGTGCAGGCCAAATTTAAAACAATATTATGTTGAGGGCATACTGCATTGCTCCCTAGAAGACAGGGATGTGGGTTAGAGCATACAGACAGACAGTATGTAGAGATCAGGACAGTGTGCTTCTTCACAGGGAATGTCCTTCCTCCTTCTCCTACGACCTGTACCCTGCACAGCAATGGAATCTCAGCCCTTATGCAATGGCACATACCCCGAATGCAAAGTAAACTTCCAGCGAGGCACAGGAGAAAATTAACCACTTGAAACTCTTAAGCTAAATTTTCACCAGGAGTCTAAGAGAAAGGAGTGGTTGGTAAGAAGAAATGTATCCTTTCAAGGGTACATAAAACATGACGCTGGTACAAATGGAAATGGAGCATCAGGAAAGAGTGTCAGAATTCCACAGGTAGATATTTGCACTTTTTAAACTATTGGTGTTTACACTAATAAAGGTAACAATACTTTAAAGGAAAAGTATTATACGTCAAATTTTCATCTAATGACTATTTTCATGACCTGTCTCATTGCTATTGCTGTTGGTTAACCAAAACCAAATATTAAAATGGGGTTATCTGAGCTCAAAATATAATTTGTGTTTTTCTAATGTAAAGAGAGTCCAGAAAAAGCAAAATCAAAATGTTCTCTGACCATATATAGGCCTATTGCTAAAAATAGATCTGTGGGCTCGTGGATACAAAATTTAAATTCCTGGATTTGAGATAGATAAGTGACCTCTTCAAGAGTTATTCTAATTTTCAACACTTTCTAGAAGTGACATTGGGAAAGGCACTTGCCTCCTCTGTCCTCATTCTTCTCATCTATAAAATAGAGATAGTATCTGCATATACTTACTAAAATCAAGGTTAAATTAGTTAATGCATATAAGGCAATTAGAACAGTACCTGATATGGTCTCAATAATTGTTTTTGATTGTTTTCCAAGGGATGTTCTCAGTGTAAACACTACCACCTCTCAATTACGTGCTCGAATATGGAGGTACTGCATTGTTGATATTACTAAGAATACTCTACTTAATTATTAAACATGTCTCTGTGTCAATATTTATACCTAAAATTCTGAAACTCCATTACAAAACTGAAAGATTTCACTCTGAGGAATCTGGTTCAGCAGAATTTGACATTTCTTTCCCCTACCTTTTCTTGCATATAAACCATTTCCCTTTCAAATTCATGTGAAACTTAACCAGTCATGCACAGAACGAATGCGGCAGATAGGCTCTTTTTAATAAAACAAAAACATGTTTTCAGCACGGTCCCTGCCTTACAGAAGCCACAACTTCATTCCCTCTGGTGCTGAGCACACACCCTGTGTGGAGGTCTGTCGCGCTATATTGTAATCATCCGTTCACATCCCTGCCTCCTCCATTGGCTTTATCCATCTGTCCTTTGCATTGTTAAATATTTCCAATATACAACATAGCTTAATTCTTAGTATGTAAAAAAAGATTGAAGACATGGTTGATTTACATATATGAAAAGTGAAAGAGATGGACCGTTGTTGAGAATACAATTCATATTCTGATTTAAAAGCTCACAGAAGCTTTAGGTTATCCTCAGGGACGTAAAGAGGAAAGACTTGTTAAATAATTTTGCAAAATACAGAAAAAAAGAAATTTCTCGTGAAATACGCTTACATGCATGAGTCCCAGGGTTAATACAGAACACACATAATGCTCAAACTCACGGAGGCTCCTCTCTCAGTGGCTGCCACATGACCAGCCCACATTGCTGAAAATCAAATCCATCCATTTTGTAAGTTCCATTTTTTTTCTGTAGCTGAGATTACAATCTATCATTTAGAGAGAATCTGACACCTAGATAAAAGTGAGTATATAAAAAGGAATCGAAACTGATGCAGAAGGAAAAAAGTACAAATAGGCTGCATTTCCGCTAGTTAAAATGACATGGTTGGGAGCTCAGGAGACAGCACCTGAAAGGGGGAGGGGACTCCTTAGGTCATTTTTATCAAGTGAATCACAGTTGAAGGAATGTGGAAATATATCAAAAAAATTATATACAACATCTAAGTTTATTGTTCTAAAATCCTATTCCTTCTTCTCTGCTATTCTGTGTATTTGTTAAGATACTCATGCTTTAGGTTGAAATCAAATTCATATTAGCTTTTTAAAGATAGTACTATCCAAGAAGGCTGCTTCTTCTTTGAAATATTTCATCACAGTCAGTCTTGGCATCACCCTTGGAGTATTAATTAGCATATGCATTTAGGACATGGAGTGCATATGGTTTCACTCATGGCAGAATTGATTTGAAGGTGGTCCCCACTACTGAATGTGGAAGGTTTCTCATCTTGCTTCATGTGCGTAATGAAATCAGGTGCAAGGGTGACAGAAGACAAGAGCTCTCATCCTGGTTCCATCATCTGCATCTTTAATGGTTCACATTCTCTGGGTCAGTTTCTTCGTTTGGAAAATAGAAAGTCTTGGACTAGCTGTTGCTTAGTTTCTCTTTCTTCATCCTTATATCATCCATCTTTCAAAGTCTTATGCTAAAAATAAGAAGATGAAAGGTTATATCTACGATCAATTCCTCAAAGGATTTTTTAAATGTTTTTCCTTATTAAATGCAACTAACAGCAAATATTACAGTAAATGAAGTGGAATAAAATAATCTCTCTATATAAATAATGTATCCAAATATATTAAGTTAAAAATCACTGGGCTGGTCTTATTATGCCACTTGTGTAGAAAAAAGAATATAATACTGTTTTCTTCCCTGTCTTCTTTTCTTGAAGAGAAATGTTTCTGAGCTGAGCAGCATATATATTATCACCCCTTGACAAATGACAAGGGCAGTTATTTCTTCCCCTAGCACCTGATATACATTTTTAAAGGTATTTAAGTTTACTAGGTGGTAATTCTAGGTAAGAGATGGTATTATTTTTGTCTTTTGGGTAGCTTAATGATAAAAAGGAAGAGTAGACCAAATGTCAGACTTGCTTCCAACTAAGCCATTAATGTTTACAGTTTGGTTAAAATCATGCTTAACCCCAGAAAGCCTTTACTTACTAATTTTAAGCATTTTTTATTGCTAACAGGTTTCTAATTTTGCATTCATTGGTATATGCCTCATGGATCTGGAAGGCATCGTAAAAGAAGGTTTTCCAGAAACTTGTAGGCTGCTCATTTGAAACTGGGACTGGTTATTATTTCCAGTAACCAGAATCACAAAAAATAAAATAGCATATGCTACAAAAATAAATCTGTATTTAGCAGCTCACAAAGAAAGAAAAGCATTAAATTATAAAACAAAATAGAAAATACATTATAAAGAAGGAAGGAGAAGGAGAAGATGGGAGGGAGGGAAGAGAGAAACGAAGGAAAGAAAGGCAGACAGTCTTGTTTGGGGAATATACTAGGCACTGAATCAAAGCCACTTGCTCCTTTAATGTTAGCTTGATGCATATGAAAATACTGATACCATTTTTATCTATTAAACTAATCCCATGATTTTTGTGATCCAACCTAACATATTCAAAGTTACTTTTAAAAGTGTCTGCAATAAGCTAGTGGTGGAAAACTAAAGTGTCAAGGCACTCTCATCTGGACTGGACAGTGCTCCCAGGACAGTCCTACTAAGCCACTTTGTCTGTTTCCATCTGTCCATCCAGGTGGAGCATCTTTTCTAGCAGGGACCAGGGAAATACAAGCACCAACTTCTTACTAAGTGTATACTTGTTTGCTGCAAAAGGAACTCCCTTGCTTCATAACCCTTGAGGTCTGTGTTATGATTTGCTTGTTGGGGTTTGTCATAAAACCTACCTGCCAAGCTTCCTACCCCTGATACAAATGATGCCTTGAGTTCTCCAGAACATAAAGACCAAGAAGCAAAACTGCTTTACTGCAAATCAGACCTGCTATGGAGACCTTTACTTGGTCCCAGTCTAAGCAACAGCTTTTTGTGCCTCCAATATATAGATGAGAACAGTTTTCTTTCACAAAGGACCAAATCTCCTTGACACCTTTTTGGGTTCAAACAGGAAGAAATATATTCTGGGAAAGGGGAGATAAGTAGACTTTGCCCTGGGGAATAAGGTTTTCTTTCTCGTCCGCATTATCCTCAGTTCTTTCTAAAATGTCTTGGTGACTTCCAGGCTCATAACAAAAGCTTCTGAAATCTATTGTGGCCAACACGTGTGCTCCAGAAGCCTCCAAAATCCAGTGAAGCTCTGTAAGCACCACACTTCTTTTTCCTGATTACAGCATAAGAGGTAAACAATTTGTTCTTTATATTGGACAAATGTTCCAAAGTGATGCCTAATGTTCATTGAGACGCCCTGAGTTCAGTTGCGTACGGTTTATAATATTTAAAGGTGTTCCTCAAGATTTATAGGAGAAAAAAGCTGATCAGTTCAGAGAACCAAATTCTTTGAGAACAAATACATGCTATAACTTTTTATAATTAATTATAGAAATGTCTAATGGTTAGCCAAATATGTGTACATAATTAATGTGGACAACTACATGCTTAATTATAAATTGATATATAAAATATATTGTATAATTAATTATCATTGTACTTAAGGTAATTGTTCTATGTATATAATTAACTAAGAGACAAGGGCATTTATTTTTTATTTTCAAATTTTCCACCTAATCCACAAATAATTGAGTATATTAAGCAAATAGATACATAATGTAATTAACTATAAGTCTTAAATGAAGATCAGAAAATATACATTATATATATTCTAATAAGATATATACAATAGAAGTTTTTTTTTTTAAAGAGAGAGGAACAATGAGAGAGAGAAAAAGAATCAGTTTTATTCAGTTTTTCATGTGGCTTTCATTGCTTCTACTCTTTGTTGTGTACGCAGTGCTGGGGTTCAAACCAACATCCTCACACATGCCAGGCGAGCTCCAGCCCCAAATTAGAAGATTTTCAAGCTTAGAAAAAATTAAGAGAAAAGCAGAAAGGCAAGTCACAAGTTCCTACTGCAATAGGCAAGAAAAACAAAAGCACACATGTGTGGTCCATCGAAGGATTTACACATTCTTATAAGAAAATTGTATGCAAAGTCATAACTGTTGTCCTCTTCCTTTTCCCTCTCGCTTCCATTTTATTCCCAAATCATATTGCCCAGTCCTGGGCTCTATGCTGGCGTTTTCTAGTAGCACTAAAGACCTCAGGCTCACTTGTGCATGGAGATCTTTCACTACAACATGAGGATGCTGTTATGATGTTTTCTCTATTCTCTTCAACTTGTGAATTTCCTGACTTTTTTGCTTTCTCCTTTATGTCCATCTCCTGCTGTTTTCGGTATAGACTCTTGATGCTCCAAACATTCAACTTTCTCTTTCACCATTTTTAGACTGTTTATTTAGAACAGAAGGCACCGATTGTAGCAAAATGGCTCCAAAAGCAATTATTGCCCTGTTCATGCCTCCATCAGTGATTTTCTGGCTTATTTAGGTATTTGTCTTACCACCTGGGCTAAATTCCCATTTGCCATAATTTACCAGTTTAACTTCACCAGTTATGATGCTAGTTATAACAAAGCCACAAAGTAATCTCTGAAAACGTCCCTATTGGTGAGTGTATGCTCTAATCTAATCTGTGTGTCTTTGTGAATGTTTAATGCTTTCTTTCATGAAGGGGAAAGTCTTATTTCCTTGACAACTTTGTGGTTTAAAACAGGAAGAAACATCTGGGACAAGGTGAGACAGGAAAACTGCCCTTGGGGAACAAGATCTTCTTTCTCTCTGACATTTTCTTTTGTTTCTTTTAAAATTTCTTGGTAACTTCTGGGCTCACAACAAAGGCCCCTGTCATCTGCTGTGGCATATGCATCTGGCCTGGATGGAGATTATGACTCCTTGCACAATTAAGGCAGACCAGCTGTTGAGAGACAACTTCAATGACTCAACTCTGCAGCTCCCCAGTGTGCCTTCTCTGAACCCTAAATCTCACTACTGCAGAATTTAAAGTGATTTCAAAATTCACACTGTTCACAGTAAAGAGTGAATAAATGAACAATGTAAATGAATCCCTTAAGTAGAAAGTGTAGGAAAGACCGAAGAATAATTTGATTATTGAATAGGAAATGGTTGTCTAATCAGGTCAAATTCACATATAAATTTCTGATTATAAGTCAAAAGAACTGTTTAATTTCAAAAGCAGCTTTCATTATGATTATGCATACCTATTCAAGTTAACTGACTTGTCTACTTTCTTGTAGAGACAGAAATGACTATAATTTTCATCTTATGTAGGCAATTAGCTTAGTCTCTTAGTTCATGCAAAACTAATGTCCTCTTACTTTCCAAGAAATCAGTTAAAAATCATTTTGGAACATCCACCATATGTCTGGGATTAAAGAGATGTGCGATAAGGATACCTGTTTTCACAGAACTGCACTCTTTCTGAGAAGCTGAACACACTTCACTACAACTCCGCGATGCTGTACTGAATAGAAGTATGCACAGAGACCATTGGTGCAGGGCACAGACCAGATTGGCTGTCCCTGCTGGAGCTATAATTTCTCTATAGGCCATTAACACTTCCAGTATACATATTACATACTAGAATAATGCAATTTTATTTTCCAGAACCCTGTGATTAAATGCAGCTATTTGAATTATCTGCATGAAGTGTGCTATTTTACAACTTGACTAATGTTTGTCTAATATTTATTTCCTGTTAAAGTGAAGGCAGTGTCAGTGTTAGTGATGATCTATGATCTAAATATATATCTAGCGACCATGTCTCAAAGGAATAATTTGTTCTAAAGTTCTAGAAATCTTGTCCTTCATTCTGTAGAAAGTTAGTAGTATTGCATTTGTAGCCCTAATACAGTTGCAGAATTCCAAAAGGACTATTTTGTTCCATTTATTATAGTAAAAAAGAAATCCTTGCTGAATACAAAACATTGCTGTTTTGATTATGTGAACTGATTGTGTGTAATTTTGCCACTTCTTTTTATGTCATCATGTCCATTGAATCCTTTTTAAAGGAAAATCATTTTCTAGACTAAAATGTTATCATAAGAGCAGCTCTACTTTTGCTGACATGATTTTGATTAGGAAATTTAGATCTTCACGCTATATGAATACATTAGAAGAGGATTACTCTGATCGAGACTCCACAAGAGAGCTAAAATATACCACAAATAAATAATCAAGCATCTTGTATGAATTTAAAAATAAATCATGTATCATAAAAGTAAAAATGGCCAGTTTAGGCTCAGAAAGAACACAGATAGCATTGCTAATTTATAGCAGAGTGGATCCAGTAACATGAGTTTTTAATTAGATGGCAGAAACAGTAAGGTGACAGGACTGAGAACAGGTAAATCATCCAGGAATAGCAATGCTCTGAGCGCGGAGCCAGCTGGTACAGTGCTGCCTCAGTGTCAGAGATCCGTGCTGCATCCCGAAACGGGGACTGTTCAGACAGTCTGTTGCACAGCTGTTCGTACTCAGAAACAAACAGCCAGGTCTGCTGGTGGTATCACTCTGCAGGTACTGTAATGACAGTAAAGTTTCTAGGAAGGACTAGGTGTCTCAGGGAGATGGAAAAACAGAGCTGTATTAGAAACACCAAAAAGATGTATTTAAAAAAGTATCTACTGCCTCCCTTTCTTAAGCTAGTACATTATGTTATCCATTGAGTTATTTAGGCAGAACTATATTTACACCATCAGCTGCAGAGTTCTTAAGAATTGGGCCAGAGGGAATCTGTGAAAAGTTGTTGTGCTATTTTTAATGTTGACTTTGATCACAATAAATCCTGGAATTTTGTTTATTAGTTGAAATCATATTGATATCAGTCCATGCATTGTCAAAAATTGTTGGATACAGAAGGCCTTTACAATATTTGACATTTTTCCTTTACCAGTGCTTTTATTTGTGGGATTAAAAGATTTTAGTTGTTGAGACCCTGCCCCCAGTAGTAATAAAAAAAATTCACCAGATTCATTGAAATGAGAAATAAGATGTTTGCAGAGGTTCAAGCACAGAAAGATAAAATGTAATTAACCAAGAGAAAGTGTGTTTTGATCAGAAGGGTAGAAAATGACTTGGGAATTGGCACTCAGCAAGTTAAGAGAGAACTACTGCAGAAAGAAGTGAGAGTTCTTGGTGAAGCCACTGATGTATCCTGAAAGGTGGGGAAGGGGTAGTTGGGTACAGCTTGTATGTTCTCCCACACTACTGATGGCTCCTGAGCAAAAAACATAGGTTGACACAGATCCAGATAGCTGTTGCAATCCTCCCTATCGATGGTTTTACATTTTGTATGTTTACTTCTGTGCTTGGGAAAAGGATAAAACTGTTTATTTGGCTTCATTTTGTTTGCTGTGCCTAAGCACAGACCCCCTTCAGCTTGGAAAGTTATTGGAATTTCAGTTCCAGCCATTTTGCCTTAGAAAACCTATCTTGATGAAACAGAAGAAAACCAACACCTTTAACACATTAAAACAACCTTTTACTGAATGTTTTCCATCAATGACTGGTAACTTAGTGAATTCTACATAAAAATAAACCAACTTCTATTAGGGAAAATAAAAGCACCCATCATGTTCTCAATGTCTCACTTTGTTACATTGGCAGAGATTTTAAACAGGACATATCCTTAACAATATTTTCTTAAAGACATTGGAAGGCAACAATCCATGACTGAGATTCTAATCAAAACCAGTATAATTTTGTGACTTAGCTTAAATCTACCTTCTTTGCCGTACCAGTTTTGACTTTTTAACCTTTTCATTCCTACTTATTACTTATTATGGCATGTATTTCAGATACTATTCCCATTCATTCAAAAAAGGTAATAAATATTGGCTTAGATATATCGAAAGAACAAAAATACACAAACCAGTTTGCTTGCTTTCAAAAACTAAGAAATGTAAGTGGGCAATTATGTTGCTGTTATGGTTTAGATATAAGTTGTCCCCAAAAGCTCATGTGTAAAGTAATATGAGAAAGTTTAGAGTTGAAATGATTGCATTATGAGAGCCTTAACATAGTGTGTTAATCCACTTTTAAGGATTAACTGGTGGTCATTGTAGATAGGGTGTTGCTGGAGGAGATGGGACTCTGCGGGTATACCTTTGGGGTATACATTTTGCCCCTGGTAAGGAATTCCCTCTTTTTCTGTCTGCTTCTTAATTGTCATGTCCTGAGATGCTCTCCTTTTACCATACCCTTCCACTACAATATTCTGCATCAACTTGGACCCAGAGTAATAGAGTCAGGAATCTATGAACTGACACCTCTGTAAACATGAGCCCCAAATAAATATTTTCCTCCTAAAATTAAATTATTCTTCTCCAATCTATTAGTCACAGCAGAAAAAAAAAATGACTAAAGCCGTAGGTAAGAATGTAGTTGATACAATAATGGCTATAAACATTGCAGGAGGCCAAGTGATAAGCAGTATAATGAGAGAATGAACACTCTATGAGGACAACGGATGGAAGAAGTCAAAGGAATCGATGGAAGAAATAGTATTTATGCCTGACCTTGAGAGATGGGTCATAATTTCCCACAAACATAAAAGAGGGACTGCGGAGATGATTCTTTGGTCAGTACAGTTGTAAAAAACACAAATTTTAATTTTCTTGCTATGTGGGGAAGAGTGTACATGCTTCTGAATTCCCATAAGTCCCTTCCCTATTTTGCCAGGTGCCTGAAAATATTTAAATTTACAATTCCCAGAATAAATCAGCAAAGGCATGACAGTGGGAGGTTGCAGAGAGCCTAGGAGATTTGCACAACAGATATTAATAGTAACTGCTAACATTTATATGGTCTTACCAGGTATCACTTCTTCAAAGTACTGAACAAGTATTAATTCTATTAACTTTCAGAACAATCTCATGACACCTTAAGCTTAGTAACGTTATTTTAGAAAACACAGAGAAAGAAACATGTGATATTTCATCTATAGTCATGCAAGTATTTAGTGGCTGAGTCAAAATTTGAAGCCAGTCAGTCTTGAGCATAGGCTCCCAAACACAGAAACGGTTCAGTGAGGTTGAGGTCACTTCAAGGAATTTGTACTTTATTCCTCACTAATGGAGCGCCATTGAAGATTTTAAAGAAGACAAATGGCTGCTTGAACTTGCATTTTGAAAAGATAATATGAGGATGGATAGGAGTGGAATGGAGACTTTAATTAGGGAGTATAATAAGGAAAAACATGGTAGTAATCTTGATAGAGAAATGAAGGGAGTGAACCAAGGAAACAGCAATGGAGACACAAGAAACATTTCAGACGTAGAATTCATAGGTCATCCGGGCCTTCTCCCCAGCCATCCTCAGGGATCCTGCTTATGCCTGAATCCACCAAGATAATAATCAGGGCTTTGACTGCTGCCAGTCTGTCTCCTGCTGACACATACTGACTATGTCGCTTCTCCCAACCTCCCCTAGGTTCTCAATATGGTGATTAACAAATATATCACTTCCATATATGCTAACAAATTTAGTTAAACCAAAGGAGCCAACTTCACCCTTGATTCCCTCTCTCAGTAGTAATGGTCATGCTGGATGGGTGGCACACGTCTGTACTCCCAGTGGCTCAGGAGGCTGAGGCAAGAGGATTGCAAGTTCAAAGCCAGATTTAGCAACTTAGTGAAGCCCTAAGCAACTTAGCGAGAGCCTGTCTCCAAATAAAAATAAAAAGTGTGGGGTATGTGGCTCAGTGGTTAAATGCCCCTGGGTTCAATTTTTGGTACCAAAAAAAATAGCAATGGTCATGGGATAGGTAAGTTTAAGGTAGAATGCATCTGAACTCTAACATAAAACAGGGTTACAAACCTAAAGAATAGATGGAATTTTATAGAATTCTCAAAGTACACCATATAAATTTATCTGTAGAGTTTTAATTTATATGCATGTATTTTCAAAATTTAATTTGGGAGAAAGGAAAGTTTCTACAACCAGATATTAATTTTGTTCATTTAGCCTTTTTATTTACACTTTTGAAATGTTTCATATGTAACATGTGTAGATGATATTTTTACCTAAATTATAAAATATAACAGCAAAATGAACATTTGTATTCATTATCCAGATCCCAGATTTTAAAAACAGATAATTATTTATGCACTATTATTTATTTGTTCTTTTGCCTTGTTCCAAGCTTGGCAAACTAAACTGCTTGCACCTTACTATTAGAAAAATCTTTGTGTCTGGGAATATCCATGATAAACATGCCAATGTTTTTTTTTTGTTTTTTTGTTTTTTTTTGCATAAAGAACCTAGAAAATTAGTGGAAAAAAAACTCATCTTAAAAGGTTGATAAGAAGTCTAGGAGAAATCCAAAAGTTTTAGGCCAGTACTTGAGAGATGTGTGCCAGACTATCACAATCCCATGCCCCAAAACAGATCCAATTGCTTCACTCAAATATCAATGGATAGTTTATGGATATAATACTAAGAACAAAGGACAGCATTGGCAGGATTTTCAGTGCTGATACCACAAATATGTTAAGAATTGGCAAATGTGGCAGCACAGAAGAACTTTTTATGGATGCTCTATTAAATGTCCGGTTCCCAGCCATCTAGGTTGACTTTCTAGCAACTTTATTTATTCTATTTTATTTTTTAAATTTATTTATTTTTCATTTGTTCAACATAATCTTACATGTTGGAGGGAATTGTTGTTATATATTTATGCATGGATGGATATTGACAAAGTTAAGACTCATCCTAGTCCAGGATCTCCCCATGTCGACCATTCCCAACCTCACGTCTCCTCATTTTTACCCCCATGTTATACAGAAATAAGCATATACATGTACATTAATTTTTTAATTTTCTGATCTTCTCTGCCCTCCTGACTCGAGACAACCTCTTTTGGTACTGACATTAGATGAAAAGAGAAGCAAGATCCACATCCCCTTGGGAACCAGTCCCCTGAGTCAGTGTACTGGCTGGGTCTCAGGACTGACTGGAATGTGTCTCCCGTAAAGAACCTCCCCCATCATGACAGCCTCTTCTTAGTTATCCAAATCAAGATAGACCTTCCAGGGAATTCAAGAGGAATTCTTGCTGTAATCATTTTTTAATTTAAAAATACTTAATTTTAATATATTTCCCTTATATATTCCATAATGTAATGTCAGGTTAAATAGAAAGTTGTCCTCCAGATTTATTTATATCAGGGTTCCTGTTATCTCTCATCATTAAGAGAAAAGCAAGGAAATTTAACTAAGATTCTGTAGATATGTGGCTTTCAGCATCACATGAAGATATTGGAGTTAGTTCCTCACTACTCTCATTCTTAAGAATAAATACTTTTGGACTGGCAAGAAGTGATCATTTTTATCCACTCTGATCTTTGCTCGGACTGTCCCAGGGCCTGTTTCTCTTCTTGGCTGGAGATGAGAAGTGTGAAGTGACGAGAAGGGCTTTCAAATTCCATTAGCAACTTTTTTTTGCTGTCTGGAGATATCTTGAGACTGCTTCAGATGCCAATAATGTTCAACCTAGAACCTCGTTTACACATGCAGCGATAACCAAGAATTGGCAGGCATTTGAGGAAAACCACCAGCAGGAGAGAAACTAAAGTTAATGAGGAAATAACTGAGAACTCCAAAATAATTTAAATTGTGTTTCTGAGAGAGGGATTGAAGAGGTATCACATGTATGTTTTAAAGTCAAGATAGGTTCACTATCACAATATTATAAATTTAATTCTGGGAGTGACAAGCATAACAAAATAAAAACAAAGTCCTTAAAAAAAGAATAAATGGATTAAGACTACAAGGAATAGACTACTAATATATTCCCATGAATTCTTAAAGAATACTGAAATTAAAAGGGAAACCTTCCACACTAATTCTGTGAGATTTTGTGACCCTGATATCAAAACAAAGTAAGAATAACAAATAAAAATCAACTTCTACAGCTACACTTCTTATAAAGGTTCGTAAACAAAATACTAGCAAGTTATTAAAAGGACTATATAAAATAATAATACATCATGAAAAATTAGGTTTAGCCCCCAAAATCCAAGAATGTTTCAACCTTAGGAAAATTATTAATGTGATACTTGTAAGTTAAAGGATAAAAGGATAAAAGTCAAATAATTAACAATGCATACGATAGCTGTTTCATAAAATTCAACACTCAAATGGGTAAGTAAAACGAAAAAAAATCTCTTTATTAACAGGTTATTTATGCAATATATTGGGAATTTGAACATAAGGAAAACATTAATGACAATTTCATTTCAGCCAGGATCTAGTCAAGAATACCCATTGTCACTGTTGCAGACATAGCATTCTTGCCTGGCAAAGCTAGAATTATCAAAATATACAAATATTGGAAAACTACAGAAAATTCCGAGGTGTAATGCTCTAGGACTTGTGGACTTCAAATGTGTAAGGGGTGTGCTGCCCATAGAAAATTTTAGAACAGTAGCAAAATCAACCAAAACTCAGACTACTGATTCTGTCACTATGGGCCATGAATTCTAAGAAAGTATCAATAACAAAGTACTTTTGGCCAGGCACTGTGGTGCATGCCTATAATCCCAATGAATTTGCAAGGCAGGAGAATCACAAGTTCAAGGCCAGCCTCAGCAACTCAGCAAGACCCATTTATGAGCTCGAAAGACTGTCTTCAAAGTCTCTATAATTAGTTGCATGAAAATACATCATTGAGTAAAAACTTCTATGAAACACATTCACTGAAACTTTTATTTAGTCTCCTCTCACCTAAGAATTTCTAGTTAGTGACATCCTTTAATAGCAATGTATGTAATAACCTTTCTAAATTTTTATCCCAGAGCTTGGGGGAAACATTTTTAAAGAAATGCATTCAGTGAATTGATAGTTTGTAGTTAAGTAAACTGAAATCTTGAAATTTCCTATACTTCTTTTTTTTTTAAGAGAGACCATGAGAGAGACAGATAGAATCAATTTTTTATTGAGTTTTTCACATGGCTTTCATTGCTCAGACACTTAGTTGTGTATATGGGTGCTGGGGTTTGAACCCGTGCCCTTGCGCATGCTGGGCAAACATGGTAATTGCCAAGCCACTGCTCCGGCCCCCAAATTTCCTACTCTTAGAGACTGTTTTAGTCAGCTTTTTACCTTCATGATCAAAATACCTGACAAAAACAATTTAATGTTTATTTGGGGCTCAGAGTTTCAGAGGTCTCAGTTCCTTAGATGGCCAACTCCATTCCTCTGGGCCTGAAGTGAGACAAAACATCATGATTTAAGAAGGTGTGTGGTGGAGAGAGACTAAGCCCAGCTCACCAGGGACGAAGTATATATCCAAAGCCTTGCACCTAGTGCCCACCTCCTCCAGCTGCACCCTACATGTCTATAGTTATCACCTGCCTAATGTACTAATTAGGTTAAGGCTCTCGAAAGCCAGTCATTTCACATCTAAGCTTTCTTGCATACTCTCTCACATCAGCTTTTGGGGACACTTCATATCTAAACCATAATGGAGGTACTTATTATTATCTTCTAACCATTTCTACCAGCCTTTAACTAAGAAGCATAAAAATACCTAAATTCACCAAATTTTATATAAAATAAACATGAAATTTGTACAGATACAAATTGTTAATTTATGTTTATAATGTAAGAAATTTCTGGAATGTGCACTAAAGAAATTTTACACATGTCTTTTGTTCTAGAACACCATATTTTACCCACATGTCTGAGTCCCCATCTCAGGACCTTATATTTAGTGTCACCTTTCCGTTCTCTTAGCCAACCTTTGGAAGCAAAATCATGTCTATCTCCTAACTTCCCTTCTCTTATGGCATCCACTATAGCCCAGGGGTCAAATGTGGTAAGTAGATAAACACAGCTTCCCTGAGTATGCAGGAAAGTCAGGGTATAAAATATTTTAAAATAAGAAATAAACCTTATAATATGGTAGGTTTGAGGAATAATCAGTTTCAATTTTAAATCTTTTTTCTTTAAGCACTTTTAATATTCATTGCTCCTAAAGGTCTCCATTTTATCTGTCAGACTTTTCTCTCTCAGTCCTGTCCCCTACTTTCTCAAGCCACCATCTTCATATCTCACAGCAGTGGTGAAGCTCTTTGGGGGCTATGATTTAAGAAAACTGTCTAGTGTCATGTCTCTATTTCCAACTCAGAGAAGCTTTCTGAATTTGTAAGTCTTCCATTTTCGAATGCCACAAAATTTCATTAGTCCCCTATGTCTAATGTCATCCTTATTTACATTTACCATGACCTCCACACACTTTTTTTCCTCTTATCTGATCCAGCTATGGAGAAAGGGTTCCACTCATCCCATTATCTATTGGTCCAGAATGTGTGCAACTAATACTTTACAGTAAAAAATGTGGAGTCATGCTAACCCAACCCATATGCTGTACCACGCACTCCCCAAGATAGGAACAAAGGCATCTTGGCTAATGTAATATTTAGACTAACAGTGAGAGAAAAGATCTGTATCCCTTCTGCACTCTAAAAAAATAAATCAGTCTGACCAAATGAAGAAATGTGGTGTCACATGATTTATTTTGGCCACAGCTGACACTGGTAAGACAAAGCCGCTTTATCTGCTTACAGAAACTTAAGCAAAGGTCTGCAGGCACATCCTCTGATCTATATACCATGCATGGACATTATGGGGATGAACTTGAACCTGGTCTTCAAAAAGATTCCAAACATATACTAATATGTCTTACACACTATAAAGAGGTTAAAATGGAAGCCAGCCTACAGACAGCAACACAGAGTGCCCTAGGAGAAAAATCATCAGGAGCTCGGCTCAGAACTGACTTGGGTAACAAATTCAGCTCCCCTTCAAAGGGATGAAGATTAGGTATAGGGACTTGGTGTAGTAAAGGTGAAAGCTCAGTGTGACTCAGAAACTGGTCCCATTTCCGTGTGACTAACACTTCTACAAAATATCTGGACACTGAGAGGAGACATATTTCTCTGCAGGATGAGAAGACTTTAGTACCAAGGACCAGTGAGTGGAGGTAGCCAGAAAATGTCCCAAGTGGCCTCTGAGACACCGTGGAACATAATAGAGCAGAACAGATCCATAATTCCTATATTAGAATGAGGGAAAAGCTAGAGGAAAGCTAGAAACAATGGCAATGGCCCTGGAGCAGAGAGAGAGGCTAAGACAGAATCTGAGAATGCAGTTCCACATTTCCTCACCTTCTTAGAAAGTTCCTACAAAGATCTTGCAGGAAGGAGGTTGAGGATGGGTTGTTTTGTCTGGCAGGCGAAGCCTATTGATCCACTAATGCCTGGAACACCTATTAAAGTGCTTCCATATTCAATCCATTAGCTGCACGATCTAGTCCAGTGGCACCAGATATCTAATGGAAAAAAACAGCCATGTGGACTAGAGGAAAATGTATAAAATGTTTCTCCACAAAAATTAAAAATAGTGAAATAAAAAATCTTATTGCCAGGAGAAGAAGTTTAAGGCAAAGGAATAAAGAAGGTTTCAGAGTGGGAGTCAAGTAAATCCAACAATTAAAGTTCCTTTTCCACTAAAGATGAAAAATGCAAATTGCATTGGTCTAAATCTAGTCCCACTTCATAATAGGGTAATATATACCAAGAAAAATATTGCTAAAGAAGAGCTTGGAGAAGAGCCTGGTTCCAGAACAGTATTTGTATATAATGCACACACGGCCTCCCATGTACTTTACGTCATCTCTATTCATACTACCTAAGGAAAAGTAGCTGTTATGTAAATCATTATTAATCTCTTTGGGGGAATAATGACAAGAAAATTCTACACATGTTTAGCACCAATGCAATTTTTCTTTTCCAGTCTTTTCAATCACAGTTGCATGAATTTACAGATGTGGATCCCCCAGATACGGAGACTGACTGTACTTCATGGAGGAAACGTGTGGCGAGCAGAGAGATCAAGGGAAAAGTGGAAAATTTCCAGTTGACAAAGAGCAGGCAGCAATATGGTGCTCCAAGAAAGGTGAGGAGATTTGGGGTTGGGAGAGAAGGCCTTCTGTGGCAAACAAAGTTCACACAAAAACCTGTATTTGGACTTTTTTTTTTTTTTTTTTTTTTTGGTACCAGGGATTGAACCCAGAGATGGCTAACCACTGCTGAGCAACACTAGCCTCTTTTTTCTTTTCTTTTCTTTTTTTGAGACAGGGTCTCACTATGCTCAGGGTCTCACTAGGTTGCTGAAACTGGCTTTGAAATTGTGATCCTCCTGCCTCAGCCTCCCAAGCTGTTGGCTGTTGGGATTACAGACATGTGCCACTGCACTGGCTGTACCTAGATTTCTAGAGCAGTCCTGTTACATGTAATGAAAGATCCTATCCGTGTAGCAATTGCCATTGCTGAGGGCTGCTAACAATGAGAGTTACAGCAAGAGTCACCTTAGACCAAGAGGGTGTATAAATAAATCAATAATCATTCAGAACTGGTGCTTTCCTTGAGTTTCCCATTATATGCCATGTATGGAGATCTTTTCTACCCCACGAACATCAGCACAATTTTTGCCTCTTTTTTATATATCTATTAAATAATCTCCATATAAGTTGAAACAAATTGTATATAGACATTAATGAAAGAATTAATTCCCTTTGAATAAGCCATTTGTCCTTTTAAAAGGAAAATAAAACACAGAGATATAGAAAAAGAACTCTCCAACTCAAGAATTGAAGCCATTTTTAATTTTAGTTCATTAGTGTTCTTCTTTTGTCAGCTTTCAGTATCTTTACACCTCCTCTAATGCTCAATTCTATTCATGTACATTCTATTGTTCTCCTTGTTTCAACTACTGGCAAAATCACAAAACAGAAGACAAAGGAAGTCATAATATTCTATCAGTTCAAATCGAAGGACCACGCATTTCGGAAGGATTCAAGTCTGCTTTTGCAAAATGATCCTGGAACACAAAAACATGATGAATATATCAAAAATATTTCTCACATACTGCCTGCCATAAAAAGATTGTTTGAATTAAACATCATTATTGCTCTGTTGTCAACATGTTACTATAGAAAAATAAGGCACAGCCTGAGTTCTATCATGATCCACACATCACTGTTAAATTTGTTATTAGTATTTTTAATATTTAATATTTCCAGAGCACAGCAACAGAGGCCTTAAAACCTGTTTTTGTCAGGGTTTACTTTTCCTAAAATTAAGAGACAAATTCTGAGTGATCTTCAAACCCTTTAAAATGCTTTAAAATATATTTCTGACGGATGACATCATCCAGTGAAGGGCCTGTCACTGATATAACATTTTACCGTATAACATTTTACTGTATAAATATAACAGCACTGAAGAGACTGCTATTATTTCAAGATTTTTATTGTGGTGATGGAAAAACTTGCCTCATTTCACATCATTGTGTTTCAATTTTTCAGTAATTTAGGGTTGACCTATCTGGTTTGTATATTTTTAATTTTAAAGTTATCTTAATAAAGTCTCTGAAAAAATAGTAGCCATAAATTTTAAATGATTTGCCCAAAGTCATAAACTACACAGGGGTGAAGGGGCCTAGAATCCACATTGCTGTCCCATCACTAAGTCCTTCCTAATGTATTTGACTTATTTTATTGCCAAGCATGACTATTGGAATCTTTATTAAAAGAGGAGCTTAAGGAAAGCAAGAAATTCAACTTCTGCTGACCTTTCCTGTAGTTCCAAGGTAAGATATTAATATTAATAATATTAATAATCTATGATTTTGCTGATTGGTTCTTATCGGGCTTGTACTAGATTGTATATAGCTTAAAACTTCACTAACTTCTATGTGAATGTGGATTAAGGGATTCAAACTACGAGCTTTCTAAATGTGTCAAAATAAATGTGAAAATGAGAGGATCCAGACAAAAGGTGTATTCCGGTTTTGCTGTTGACAGATACATGGTCAGATCATCATGTTCCAGCTTGCAAATCAAGTGTCTCCATGTGCCATAAGATAGTAGGAAAATGTGATTCTTTGATCTGCCATCCATCTGGAAGTTTTTTTCTGATAGAAACTAAAAAACTTAAATTCTGGGAAAATAATTAACATATATTGTTTCCCACAAAGCAGGCTGTAGTAAGGTCTTCTGCAAAGGCAAATACCTGAAAGTGACATGCCTGAGACTACAAAGACAGAAAAATCACAAAATAATATGAATTCTATTGTTATGGATAGCCAAATTTAAAAATTTTGATTGAAACAAATTTAGATGTCAAGGGTTAATTATTTGGATAACCATTTAACCAAGTAACAGAAATAGGAATTAAGAGCAAAAGAAGAAATGATTTTTCTAATGAATAAATACTAGAATAAAAAAATTCTTAATATAAGGATGTGTGGGCTTCCTAATTCCAAGAATGAAGAAGAGAAAGAATGCACTATTTTATGGTCTCAAACTACTAGAGAAATGGACATCTATTCAACAAATATTGAGGAAGGAGTACATTCAAGACACTGTTCTGGGCACAGCATAGGTTTTTAGTATATAATATAATGGACAGAATCTCTGTTCTTAGACAGGGTACAATTCTATGGAAGGAAGGAAAATGAAGAAATTTGCTGGAATCATGTTCCTATTCTTTCCCTACTGTTGTTGTTTTCCAAGTGTCAAGTTTGCATTTCTAAAGTAAAAGAGCTTGAGGCAAATAAAGAGTAAAAAAAAAAAAAAATCTACATCTCTTTTCATGTTTGATTTCTTTTCCTGCCAGAAAATTATCCAGTAATCATCTATAAAATTTTGATTCCATCTCCTAAGTATGAATAACTACTTAGGCACATTAAATGTTTCTCATGTGAATGAATCAATTTTATAGTTGATGAAACAAACATGGATTGATCATCTTTCACTTGCCGGGCACTTCCATAGATACTGGGAATACATACTTCATGAACTCCTATGGGGTTAAAGCACATAATTAAGGAAAACCATCTTTACTTCCTGGAAACGTCAATACTCTGTCCTGAAAAATATATAGATGAAAATGACTCCCAAATATTTTAAATCCTATTTTTAATAACACACACATAACAGCTGCCCATTACAGTAATTTTATATGATATAAGTTATTTTTCCCATTTCATAGATGCGGAACCAAAGTTGATTAAAACTTTTCAAAGACTGAACAGGTGGTACATAGCTAAGCCAGGAATGTGTCTTATTCCAAGACCTTCACTGCTTCTGCCCACCCTTCCCCATAGTCCTTCTTTTCTAACACGTTGTACTACCTCCAAACATTTAAGCACCTCTTCATATTTGATCAAAACTGCAAGTAAATTGTCCAGAGTGATTTATGTACAGAGTGCTTTTATGGCACTGCCCCCTCAAAACATGGAAATGGAGACCTCAAAATGACTTGCCTCTCTGTGAAATGACATGCCCTCTGTGTAGGAGTGTGCTTTACTCCTAAGAAATGAGATGCATGCAAATCATTTCCATGTTGTAGGCAGGCTTCTGAGCAATATGTAAATAAGTGAGAAAAAAAATATCCACATTAATAAACAGCCTCCTGAATATATGAAACCCATCTGCAACATTAGGTAAAGAGTTTGTATACTGTGCAGTCAGACGGGATGTCCATATTGCATTCCTCAGTGTCTGTAAGGGAAAACAGAATGATGGTTCAGGTAGGGTGGTGCCATATGGCTGAATCCTTGAAAATATCACAGAGTTATTTTTTTTTTTCAGCAACTGTGATCGGTCCATGTAAGCAAGGATCAAGTCTCTGCAAATAGAATTATGACACTCTGAGTTTCATCCTGTTTCCAAGGTCTCTTTCTCACACATCCTGCTGAGATTAACCTATAATATTTCTCTGCACGTGGATTGAGTTCTCCTAAAATAGGGGATGGCGACCAAAGGAAAATTGAAAGTAGAAGAGACACAAGCAACAGAAATGGCCCAAAGTGAGAATCACAGATTGACAATACAACATGTGCCAGTGAGTCCATGGCTGACATTATCAAGTGAGATGACTCAGAGAAAAGAAAAAAAAAAAAAAAAGTCCACTGAACGAACTGTCAGCGCACACCAAACAGGAAATGACTGATTAAAGATGAAACTAAAATGAAAGCCAGGACCTAACTGCAGACAGATATCCTCAGCTGTGCCCTAGAATCACAGGTCAGTAACATGAAAGAACTTGTAGATTTGCCAAATCCTAATGCCACTGTCTTGGAGAGGTGGGAATGGTGGCAAGAAAATAGCAGGACTTCTAGCAATTACCTTGTTCTTGATTGCTCTACTTATTAGTTTTTATTCATTTTATAACTTGATGTTGGTGGTTCAGTTTTGTTATGATGACAAAATATATAAGAATTAAGGATGAGAGGATACCAATAGAATTGGTGAGCACAGTTCTGATTTTTTTTCCCTGTGCTTTTGTTCACCTTGCCATTTCTAACATGCCTCAGATTCTATGAAACAAAGTCGCCTACTGCTGATTAGGCCACAGATAAGGAAGGAAGCGGCCCATGAACTCCAGGGACCACAACCAGCAATAGCAAACAGTTACATACAAACGTTTTCCTCAGAGCTTTCACATCACATCAATTACATATCTCTCCCAATCCTGTGTGCTTTGTCTGTCATCCAAAATACAAGCTGCTCTAGTCTTCAGTCTCCTCTTTCCTGTCATTATACCTTTTCTTAATGCTTTGCTCTGCTTAGGCATCAGGCAAATGAACTACCTCTAGCTCATGGTATTTGCTGAAATCTGGCTCCCCTGAGATCAGCCCTCTCATCTTCTGTATGTCCTGTGGCTCTCTGGAGTCAGTGAACTGGGGTAGGGAGGTAGATTAGTTTCCTGGTTTTCACTTTCAGACTACTATCTTCATTCTATCAAATTTGTTTTCTTCTCAGGTCTTTGTCCTCCGATATGCTGCACTCCATCTTGCTGTGATATTATCTTTATTTCCCGCATTTAACTCCTAGTAACTTCTCTACCTGTTTTTGAACACTTTGAATGCTGGAAATGTGTCTTCCTCTTCACCCTGAGTTCAGCTTTCATTCTAGCTAGCTTCAATTTCCAGGCAAAACTCCAGCTTTACAGTGATTTGACTTCCTCAGTGTATTGGTTTTCATTTCATTATTCCAGTTTCCTCCTTCAGAGCATTTTCATCATCCCCAAATGCGCTACCTTAAAACTATTAAGATCCATTATCTTCTCTGCCGCAGCCTGCCAGCTGCCTCTCTCATGTATTGTTCTACTCCTACTCTTGGTTCACCTCCTCTAGATTCCAGTCCCTAATACCCTGCATTTTTTCCCTGGCTCCCACTGCTTGTAATCACTCTGCGAGAATGGAAAAAATGTTGTATATTTGCCCATTTCTTGTCCTACTAAAAGTTTATGATCTGGAATGTCTTTTGTATTTCAACCATGCTTGGCTCTTCTTTATAGTCAGCTTTCTCTCTTCAGATGTTCTCATTATCCAGTTCACCTTCTTCAGAATTAACTATTGACTTATCCAATTTTCTCAAGAAGATTAAGGAAGAAAGTCTATGAAAGGGAAATGATTAGACTTCTTGCTTTTAGTTTTTTTTTTTATTTGTTCAACATAGTCTTGCATATTGGAAGGAATCGTTGTTACATATCCATGCATATATGAGTATTGACAAAGTAAATTAACACCCATCCTAGTCTAGGATCTACCCCTCTTAGTCCACTCCTGGCTCTCATGTCTCCTCTGCACTACCCTTGTGTTATAGATATAAATAAGGATATACATGTATATTAATTTTTTAAATTTCTGAGTTTCTCTGCCTGCCTGTGTATAGTTGGGCTTTTCATGGGGGTCAACAGTTCCTAGTTGCATTGATAGCCCCCCTAATCTTTCTGTTCACTCCTTACCTCCCTCCCTTCTCCCCCAACCTTCATAGATTTGGTTCCCCCAGGCTTATGTGGAATTTTAACTATGATCAATTTATTTTTTAAACTTAGCTAATTTTCTTCCTTAGATTTTACTCTAGCTTCCACATATGAGAGAAGACATTCAGCCCTTAATTCTCTGAGTTTGAAATATTTCACTAACCATAATCTTTCCAACTCCATTGACTTGGCTGCAAATGCTATGATATCATTCTAATAGCTGAGTAGAATTCCATTGTATATATGTACCACAGTTTTTGAATCCACTCATCCAGCGAGGGGCATCTGGGTTGGTTCCATAGTTTAGCTATTATAAATTGAGCTACTATAAACATTGATGTAGTTGGGTCTCTATAATACACCAATTCTACCTCTTTGGGGAAAATACCCAGGAGTAGGTTAGCTGGATTGTAAAGTAATTCTAACCCTAGATTTTTGAGGAGTCTCCACACCACTTTTCAGAGTGGCTGTACAAGTTTACAGTCCCACAAACAGTGTGTTAGTGTTCCTTTCTCCCCACAACCCCTCCAGCAACAGTTATTGTTCGTGTATCTTCATTTTTGCCACTCTGACTGGAGTGAGGTAGAATTTAAGTGAAGTTTTGATTTGCATTTCTCTGATTGCTAATGAGGTAGAGCATTTTCTCATATATTGACAGAATACATCTGCCTCATAACCCTGGTGGCAGGGTTCCCACCTGTAACTAAGACTCCAAACAGGATATGATAAGATAAAAGAAGAACAGAAGATTATAAGGTTGCTTCAATTAAGCTTAAGATTACTTTTTTTCATTGATTTAACCAAAAATTGATAAGGTAACATTTTCTGTTAGCAAGTAGAAATAGTCTTACAGTACAGCTGATATTGAATTGGGATAAAGCTATAAATTGTACAAGCAAACACAGTGTTCCAATTTAGTAAAAAAATTTTCATATAGCTACCTTTGTCAAAATTTACAGTATATATACTATTTAACCAAAAAATTCTGCATAAGGACAATTTCCCTAAGGAGAAGACAATCAGCTACTGAACAAAAATAGAGGTAGATGCTAGTGAGCTGCTGTAGTCTGCTGCAACACTGGAGGGCATGACCCACCATTAATAGCTATAACACTTCTTTGCTGTAGAGGCCTGAAGCTTGTGCAGACCCCACCTACCAGCAGAAGTGGAGAAACTCCAGTTTCACTAAGTTGTTTATCACACCATTGTGAAGTACTAAATTTTCATTCTTCCTAATAATAAAATTCACAATTTTGTTCCTAGCCTATTCCCTATGATGATCAAGTTATCAGAATTATTGCTAACATTGTCCTTGTTACCCTTCATCAGATAATCCCCCATTTATCCATATCTAGCACCAGCAGGACTTCCATCCTGTCAGAAAAAAAGGAGCAAGAAAGCTGTCTTGTGTGAGAGACAGTTTTCAACACTTAAGATGATCCTACTCATAATAATGGAATTTGAGATCATAGTTCTCACAGTCCACATTTAACTAGTGGTATCCCCCAGATTCCTTTCTTATTCTTCATTTTCACTTTGAATACTCTGTGTGGTTGGTGTTATTCATGACATCCTCAGAAATAGATCCTGAGTTGAGCATTTGCTTTTAAATGATCCATTAAAGAAATACTTCCAGGAAATCTATCCAAGGAGTGGGAAAGCTGGTCAGGGAATGGGAATAAATCAAAGATGCAATTTTGTGCAAATCTTTGGAAGGCAAATTACACTTACTTCTCAGTTTTCCCCAAATGGAGGCAAGAAAGCTGGGTACTCATACCTTTCTGTACCAGCTGGACATTGAGTAGCATCTGGTCCTACTGACTAAAACAATCAGATACTTCCAACTCTCTGAGCTTGCAGACAGAGTTGCCATAGTACCTGAGGGCATCCCTCCATAGGATCAGTGCACGAAACATAAACCTGTAAGGAAGATGGGAAATGCTTGCTAGAAAATAGAAAACAGAAAGAATCCCAGGTAACCTCTGTGAAAAAAATTAGGGTCCTCTATTAATACCCACAGCTGCAACTGGCATGACAAATTCCAAAGCTATATCATTTGCACAGATCTTATCATTGAGTCCATAGACCTAACAGCCTTTTGGACATCTTCCTTGTCAACCAAGCTCTACAAACATTCATTATCCAAAACCGAACAGATAGCCCTATCTTCAGTAACTGCTTTTCTTGGTGAATTTTGCTTTTACTATCTAATATGTCAATCCATAAAATTCAAATCACTTCATCCTTTAATTCATGAAGTTGTCTTAGTTTTTTTCTATGAAATTTACCTCTAATCTAGCCCTGACACCTTTACCTTAGTTCTGGAAAGATATCTCTTCACTGTCTCCTTACTACTGTTTGTCCCCCATATCAATCGTGTTACTATAAATTTCCATTCTCAAATATTTACTTATAACCATATCACTCCATTGTTTAAAATCTTTCAATGATTCCTCATTTCTCAAGTTAAAAAATCTAGGATATTGGGGGCTGGAGTGGTGGCTCAGTGGTTACAGTGCTTGCCTGGCATGTTCAAGGATATGAGTTCAACCCCCACTACCATGCATACAATGAAGTGTCAGATCAACAAAAGCCACATGAAAACCTAAAATAAAATTGATTCTCTCTCTCTCTCTTTCTCTCTCTCTTGTTCTCTCTGTACAAAAAAAAAAAGAAGTCTAAGAAATTTATGGCTGAGTAAAACTCCATTGTGTATATATACTACATTTTTTTAACCATTTGTCTGTTGACAGGTATCTGGTCTGGTTCCATGACTTGATTATTGAATTGTGCTGCTATAAACATTGATGTGGATGCATCTCAATGGTGTTATCATTTTGGTTCTTTTGAATAAACACTGAGAAGTGGGATAGCTGGGTCTATTCCTATTCTTTCAAGGAATATCCATACTGCTTTCCAGACTGGTTGAACTAATTTGAAGTCCCACCAATACACCAATAATATATGAGTTTACTTTTTCCCAACATCCTTGCCAGCATTTATTATTTATATTCTTGATGACTGACGTTTTAACTGAAGTGAGATGAAAGCTTAATGTTGTTTTGATTTGTGTGTTTCTGATTGCTAGAGATGTTGAACATTTTTTATATATTTGTTGGCCATTTGTATTTTTTTCATTTGAGAAGTGTCCATTAAAATCTTTCACTCATTTATTAATTAGGTTATTTTGTATTTGGTTATAAAGAATGAAATTATGGCATTGCTGATGAATGGATTTAACTGCAAAATATCATGCTAAGTGAAATAAGCCAGGCTCAGAAAAATCAAGAATTGGATGTTTTCACTCATATGCAAAAGCTATAATAAGATAAGGGAAAGAAACAGAAAAGGGGAGTGGGGATTCCATGAAAATAGATGAGAGATCAACAGAGTAGAGAAAGGGAATTGAGAGGAAGGAAGAAGGAGCAGGAGAGAGAGAAAGTGGAATGAAATTGACCAAATTATCCTATCATCTATCTATCTATCTATCTATCTATATATATATATGAATATTCCACAGTGAATTCTACCTTGAGCATGAATTAAACAAAAGCTATGAATAAATAGTAGGGGCAAGAAAACCACGGGGGAAAGAGGTGAGAAAGGAAGGGGGAAGTCCTGGGGACTGAATTGGAGCAAATTATATCCAATGCTTGTAAGATTATGTGAAAAAAAACCCTAATAATCTGTATAACTAAAATGCACTAATAAAAAATCTAAGAACTTGGTGTTTCTAATTATATCTGTCTTGATCTAACTCCCAGCTACTTTTCTAGCACCATCTTCTACCCTTAAAATCTTATATTCAAGCACATTTAAATGCCTGCGATCTCCCAGAGTTATCTTGCTCTCTTATGCTGGAGACAATCACTAAGCACGTGGTTCCAACACTACCTCTTCTGAAAGATTTCATGGGCAATCCTTTTCCTATAGGCCAACTAGATTCCTTTTTTAAATCCCTATTATAACCTATACCTCAGTGTAGTATTTATTTGTGCCTTGATTATTAGACAATTAGAGTTTAAAGGAAAAAAACATCTCACTCCTCCTGAGCCTGCTTAGCACATGGTTTTGTGTGGTGTTCTATGTCCTGCCATTGTGTTTGTCTTTAGGCCGCTCATCCAGGATCAGGCAACATATTGGCACATTGGACACCAGTGATAAGTAGATGAGTAAGATCCTCTTTGGATTCCATTCTAATAGGGAATATTTTCAAGTCTGAGATTGGCCCAATATACCAGCACTTGGTTAGGAGTATGTATTGGTTGCTGTGAGTTCCAAAGAGAAAACTTTGACCTAACCTAAGGGTTTAGGGAAGACTTGCTATACAAAACAATGTCTTGACAGAATTTCAAAAGAAGATATTTACCTAGGAAAGGAAATGTGATCCCTCCAGATGTTTCAATTCCAGCTTAAAGTCAGCAATATTATCAACCAACCTTGACTTTTCCTTAAATGTCAACAAAGAAATGATCGAAATGATCA
Source organism: Aplodontia rufa (assembly GCA_004027875.1). Taxonomy (NCBI): domain Eukaryota; kingdom Metazoa; phylum Chordata; class Mammalia; order Rodentia; family Aplodontiidae; genus Aplodontia; species Aplodontia rufa. The sequence continues at coordinate 162,185 of PVKS010000335.1, forward strand.
GCAAATTTGAAAAAAGAGCAGTAAAATAATAGACTTTCCTCACCAGGAGACAAGATGATTTTATCACTTTGTTCAACATGATTTCTGAGTGTCAGTGAAGTTAAATACCACCAAGCAGGCATAATATATTTAACATCTTCTTAATGTAAACATATTCTAGAATGAGTGTTATTGCCACTCATGTTAGGGTTTAGTGGGATTAAGGGGACAGAAGTCAAACATGATATAACTGATTTTTCATTGTCTTTTTTTTAAATAGAAATTTTTTTAAAGAGAGAGGGACAGTGAGAAAGAGACACAGAGAATCAATTTTTATTTAGTTTTTTCATGTGGCTTTCGTTGCTCTAATACTTAATTGCGTATGTGGTGGTGCTGGGGTTTGAACCCGTGTACTTGCGCGTGCCAAGCCAGCGCCGTAACTGCAGAATCAACTCTCCAGCCCTTTCATTGTCTTTTTAAAGGTATCACCAGAGTCCAAAATGTTTGTAAGGTTTAAAAAAAATTATTGCAATAGGGTAAAATTTTATTATTATATATGGAAACTGATCATTTCAGAGTAAACAACAGATGTTTGCACCCTTATTACTGTTTGGTACTGACATCGGTATTAAATGATAATATGAAAACATGTCACAGACATGAATGATGAATTCAAATGTCAGGAATAGTGGAAAACTAATGTTTAAAATAGTAACTTTAAGGGTCTTAGATGAGAACTAAAACTATGAGCACCTTCTTCTGGCAGTATACAATACTACTTTTCTACAGAATAATAATAATTTGGAAATTTTCAAGATATATTTCTCTTCCAAAGTTGTTACTGCAGCATTTGTGATTAAAATGCTCATTTGATCAATTAAGTAATGGCACCTGGCAAAGTTATTAGTTATATCAAAGATCGCAAAAATTTTCCATATTATGAATATAGATAAATAGACGGTTTGATGATAGGTATTTTTGTGTTGAATGCCATATATTCTAGACATCCTTTGATATGTTTCTAGAACTCAAATATCTTTATTTAGGTATTAATTGATTTACTCTACATGAAATAGCAAACAATATTGTTAGCTTAAATTATCCTCATCATTCAAAGTTGTCTTGGGCAGAATCTACGATGCTGAAAATATACCTGCCAAAAATGGTTCATTTTTACTCAATAAAGAGTACCAATTCTTTTAAACAGGGAGTTTAAAAATGCCACATTTCACTAAATTAAGTGTTCTGTATATCTTTCTTTTTGCCATTTTCTAAAAGTAATCAAGATTGCAGAAAAGTAACACCAAGACGTTTACCTTCATAGTACAAATTCTGTCTCCTCTAAATGGGACACCAAATCCGTGAAAGGAGGCATCTTGTTTGAATCATCAATCACTGTGTGTCTTTGGTACCTATACTAAGATTCAGTACCTAGGAAAATGTACAGTACACTCTGTATGAATGAATGAAGAAATGGCATAGTAATAAAAACATTAAGGCTTTTAAAGTTGTCTTTAAAATAATAAACAGTATGTCTGTCTATAATAAAATTTGGAAATAATAACAGTTTTGACAAAGGGTTCAGAAAAGTAAACAGAATTCACATTCATGTTGTTCTCTGCATAAATGTAAGCAGCCATTGGTTATAGCCTCACGCAGACCACAAAGGTAAACCATGGAGAAAATTAGCTCCTCTTCTCCCCCATTGCCATTGATTCTGGAATCAAGTTCTTTAAAGTAATTGTGCAAAGCCAGAACTTTTTATTTCCCAAGATAATAGAGAAAACGTGTGACTTAACTTTGCAAGGTAAAGGAATTATTGCTGCTGGGTGGAAGGTTGTTACTCTCACCTAGAAAAATGATGTCAAGATCTAAGACAGGATTCTCCAATTGTGCCAATAAATCCATTTCTTCACAGATACTTGACCCTATTCTTAACCTGTGAATACATACCCCTGGTCATTACAGAAACCCCCCAAGAAAGGACTGAATCTTCTTGATTCTGTGTCTATTACATTGGTAACACTTGTTGACAATGTAGGCTCCAGAAAAACAGCACAGGAGTTGCAGCTCAGGTTGAACAAACTGGATGGCCATGGGCAGGTTACACAACTTTACTGTAACACTATATCACCCTTGAATAGGTGACAAGGTAATAATTCCCACTAAATAAAGTTGATATGAAAACAGCGATCAATGCACAAGAGCTCTTTGTGTTACAGCTACAGCAGAATAGAATATGACAAAAAGTTTAAAAAAGAATAGAATATGAAAATTATTGTTCACTCATGAAGTACTTAAGGTAAGGAAAAGCAAATCTCCTTCCCTCCACATCTCTCACATTGGCTTGTGTAGAATGACAATGCTAAATTTGAGACCACTGAGATAAGTAAGGAGATTTTGTAGAAAATGAAGGGGAAAGGAATTAAAAAGTATTCTTTCCCTATTCTACATCATGCACCTACCACATAGTTCTTAATGTAATGATCATAACCAATTACAAAAGATCAATATTGGGGCTGGAGTGGTAGCTCGGTGGTTACTCCCCTTGCCCAGCATGCACAAGTACACAGGTTCAAACCCCGGCGCCCACATACACAACTAAGTGTCAGAGCAAAGAAAGCCATGTGGAAAACTCAATAAAAATTGATTCTCTCTCTCTTTCTCTCTCTGTCCTTCTCTTAAAAAAAGAAAAGGTCAGTATTGTATTATTTTATGCACAAGAATGAGACTGTGGAGGCAGGGAGTTACCAAGGAGCCTGTCAAGCTTGTCATGCTGGTAAGTTGTATAGTTGGGCTCAAGCCAGGTCTAAGTCCACAGCCCTACTTTTTGAGAAATGGTCTGTCATTGTGCATCACTGTAAACCTCTTCTATATCTCTCTGCCCACCCATACACCATCCTAGCTCCTGGATTAAGATATTCCTGGCAATCATGAGAAAAGAACACTGAGTCTCCATCACACCTAACCACTGCAGTTCCAAAAAGTTTGAGGAACATGACCTTCTTGGGAGATGTATAAATTACCAAAATCAGCAGTTCTCAAAATTAACCTATATACCAACCACCTGGGGGCCTTGGGAAAGTTCAGGCGCTGATTCAGATAGGCTGGAATAGCACCCAAGATTCTGTATTTGCAAATACTCTCCGTGGTTCTAGTACTGCTATTCTAAGGTCCATGTTTTGAGTAGTAAGAACAAGTTTCTGTCTGTGAAAAACAAATGTTTTACTTAGTAACCATTTATAATGGCATGCACTGGTTTTACCTAATTATACCTTCCTTTCCCAGCCCTTTGGAGCTGAAAGGATACTCTTCTTTCTCAAATAAATTTACTTTTTTATGTCAACTGATTTTATTTGCTTGGTGCAACAAGATCACTTAACAGTGACATCAGAAACTGGGAAGAGTTTGCAAAAATATGAAAATGAATGAAAGGCACATTATGATTTATTTATTAACATTTGAATAGAAACACCTAAATACTTTAGCATCCTTGAAAGAAAATTTATTGATCTTAATAAATATCATGCTTCTTTCAACTGCAACACTGGGCTCAGACAGTCTCTTATAGAAAGCTGTACCATGGAATGAGAGATAGGAAGTTATCTGATATTAAGAAAAATAAAACATTCCTGTCTTGCCCCAAAGCAGCTATGTAATGAAATAATCCATGCAACTTTTAAAAAAATATGCATGTAGAGAGGAGAAAAAAAGAAGAAATACAATTTGAGTAGGTCAAGGAATTGAAAAGTACGCAGAGCAAATGAGTCCTTCCAACTCAGTAACATGACTAAAAGCTTCCTGTGACACTTCTTGAGGGCACACCCACTCTCCACTCCTCTTGTTACTTAAAAGAACAGGAAACATCCCTCTATTTCCCACAAGACATAAATCTAAGGGCACTCATGTTGCCTTCGCTCTCCGGTCTCTGCGAGAAGCAGTGACCAGAAAGTGTGTTCAGGAGAAAGACAGCTTAGCATTTTCCTCTTTCCGATCTGTCTGTCAATGGGGGAGTGTATCCAAGCCCACTCTACCGCTAGCCCAGAGGTGCTTTCCCTGCTAGGAAGGGCTTTCAGGTGTAGGTGGGAGCATTATCTATGGAGCAATCTTTAATTTACCTCTTAGTCTGGTTCAGTTTTCCATCACATACAAGTAATAAAGTTGACATTGTGCGCTTCATTCTCAGCACTTAATATCTATTTTTCATTGATACTAACCTAAAGAGGGTTAATTATTGGCCTGCTCCAAGTCCTAACTAAGAAGAGCTCATTGGAGTGGGTAAAGATTCGATATGATTTGGAAGAGGCAACAATCATTGGCATATTTAGAACTTGTCAAATAATCCTGCTTTTACTATTGAATGACTCATTAGATGGTTTAGTTTGGTTTTAAAAAAATCTGTCTGTACTTTGAAGAGGAATTTTCTAATATTCTCTATGTAAGCAGCTTTGTTTTGGAAAATACTGTAGAAAAAGTGCTAAAGTACGAATTTCAGGTACTACAGTGGACCTGTTTGCATGATCTCTGACAAAAAGCTATAAAAATTAGAAAAACTAAATGATATTGCTGATTGGGTTCTCATCTTTCTGACTCAATTTTAAAATATGCTTACGTATGGTCTCTTGAGATTCTTGGATTAGAGAAGCTAAATGATGTCCATATACCCAATTCCAAATGCATTAATTTTATAGGAACTACAAATTATATGTATTAAATTACTTACTGTTTGTTTTTTGGTAGAAAATATCCTTCTGTTTCCTATACTTTGTTCATAATATATTCTGACAGTCATCTGCTCTTTTATCATTAATATTTTATTCAATTAAAAGATGACTGTTTATATTCTGCTAAACATCTTGCTTAGTGAATATTTTCCCTTTTATTGTTTAAATAAGGTAGCTAGCAGATGACTTTAAATTCAAGCTGAAGATGATTTATATATATATATGTTTTAATTTTATTGAATGGCATGTATAGCTCAAACTAAATATAATTGTCCAAATTAAAAATTTTAAGTATTGATGAGAAAAAATATTTTTTCTCCACAAAGTTTATTTTCACCTTTGTACAAAACCAAATATAACATTCTTGACATTTTCTATATAGAAAATGAGAGATGAATTTGACATTTAAAATTCTTCTTCTGCCACCCCACCCTACCTCCAGAAGCTAATTTCATCATGGCTTCTGCAGAGTGCACCAGATTTGAGAGCAATTTCTTACTTAATTTCATTTTCAGAATTGAGATAAAATTATGAAAATAGATGCCCAAAGTCTGCAATTGAAATTTACCCATTGACAAATAACATATATATCTTCATTGTAAAGAATGTGACTAAAAGAGAAAAATTCAATGGTTTCTCACTTTAACAACCCAGATGTTTGCTATCAGCTTATCCTATCATTATTAATAGGAATATAATTGATATTAATTCTTCAACAACCAGGTTAGCACTTTCTCACTGTTTAACTTCTTCTCTATGGTTGCCACATTTAACCAGTTTTTAAAATTACCTCTAGTCAAATTCTGCATGACCTTCTCATCTGTAAAGATAAGTTGTAAATACAGCAACTTTGTTTAGAGATACATTTTACCAAGCTTAAATGCTATTGAAGTCTCATCAGCTAGCCAAGGACAAGTCACACTTCATTTTTTAGATAGCTCACATTGTTTTCCATAATGCAATGACTAGAGCTTGGGATGTTTAAATGGTACTTCACAATGCAGACGTGTTCGCAACTTCTTCGTGATTATACATATGCCGGTCTATAGTGTGCACTAATCTCTTCTGCCTTGGATGTTTTAACAAAATGGCTGAAATTTTCAGCCATTATGGATGAGTTATTCAGCAAATCTGTAAAAGCAATTCCACTTGACAAGCCTATAGTACTACTTTAAGTGATTGAATCTCTTTGATTCCACAGTGGCAAGGTCCTTATTATTCTTGCAGGAATTTTACAAGTTCTAAGAATATTTCCAAAATGCCGCTAGCCACATTCCCAAAGAGAGACAGGCAATTCAGTCAGAACTACACTAATTTGATTTAGTGAATTCAGTTACAGCAATGATTTTTTTTTTCAGAAAGAAAAAAAAAACTACTTGCTGCACTTTATATTCAAATGCATTGATCTTTTATTAGATTGGATATCTTAAAGTTCTATCCTGTAACATGGCTTTCTTCTATTCCTTAAATTTATTTTCTAGTAATGAATGGAAGCCTCAAAATTGGTGAGGTCATGAAACTTGTTTATTTGAAGCACTGAATTGTATACGTCCCTTAAAGGGAGAGGGATGTTTTTTGCCCTGAGGGTATTAGTCATGGTCCATAGTTCGTGGGAAAAACTAAGGAAGTCTCAAAATTGTGTTCCTATTATTTCTATTTCTCTAAGACTTTGTTTAAATTGCAAAGTGAATTTTCTATTATCCCATTGTACGTTGCATAGGAGGGTACCAACCAACAGCCTTTGGGAGCAACACCTGCAGTTACATTCAAAGGCATGACTTTTCCAAGCAGTGTGTGAGCTGGCCGCATTGTCCCCAAAAGGATAAAGGCCTAGGTTCTTTACCTGACTGGCAGAAGCATTCCAGCACCACGAAAGGACTCTAAACATTGTTTTGTAAGTAATGAGTCCTGCTGGTTTCATCCTGCAAGACATTGAAATCCCACAGGGAAAATGTGGTTAGAAATAAAACAGAGGGCTGGGGCCTTTAATGAGTTTCCTATCCACAGATGCCATCAAGCTTTTATACTATTCATTTTATTTCTACAGCTTCAACAAAGATTCCCAGAGTTGTGGGCCATACTCTTAACACTGAAGTGCATAGAACTTGGCAGAAATCTACACTTCAGAGATAATAACATATCATTCCAGGAAATAAAGGAAAAGGCATAATCAAAAAAAGAAGTTAAATCTGGAAACCTGTTTTGACAACAAATGAATACAGATGAAGCCAGACAGGAAAGGTGTTATGTATGCATGGGTTTTTTTTTTGCATGTTTCACATAAATTATGATAGTGCAAGAACCTATCAAGTTGTTTTTTTCTCTTTTTTCCTATCTTTCAAGTCAGATAGATTATTTATATTGCTCTCCATCTTTTATCAACTAAAATTTCAAGATTAGTGCTATAAAAGACAGAACAATGCTATGCTGGTAAAATCTACCAAAAATATATACAGCTCATCTCCAGATGCATGGCATTAATTATTATAGTCTGATATTCCTTGAAGCCATTTCAATGTCCCAAAACTAAAAGTATACTTTTTGAGTTTGAAAACAGGAAAGGGAAACAGTTGTTGTTACTTAGATCATGGCAATTCAGTAGAAGCAAATAATTACCATATTTTGTTAATGTGATATTTACTGTTGTAGAAAGTTTCTCTAAATTTGGTACTAGATAAGACCTTAACACTCATCAACTTTCTAAATAAATGACAACTAAAGTATTTGTAATTATTAAAATAAAAATAAAACTTGGATTTTTCCCATCTTATCAAAACTAGCCCTGACTTTTCACACATAAAAATTTTCCAATTATATTCAAAGGCAACAATTGTGTAGGACAAGAGAAATGCAACCAAGAATCGTGGTAAAATGACACCATAAAAACATCTTTCAGGAGTTATTTTTACTTTCAAAAATATGTAGGTTGCATCCTAAGAACTTGATATTGACCCTTGACTAAGTTTTTTAATCTGACTTGTGGTGAGCCAAAAGTTTCTGCATGTTTTGAATTCCACAATCCTATCTAGAAAATCATTATTTAAACTAAATTAATGGTAAATCTTAAAAAATAGTTTTCTTAATTACTGTTAATTGCATAATTATTGACAAAATAATGTTGGAAAAACCTACTAGAGATTATTGAAATGCTTTTGGCACTTCAGACATCTCTGTTCCAAGGAAAATGAAGGAGGTAATAATTTTGGAGGCTACAGAAACTTTAAAAAAATAGATATGAAAGAGACCTAAGTTGATAAACATGCAGAAATACAAGCCTGCAGTAACTCAAGTGTATTAATTAAAAGGAAAAGAAAACTCTCAGAAATAATGAACAATGAAATCCATAACATCTATGTACCCAACCTAAACCATGTCATTCAAATTCTTTAATCAATGTTATGTGCTTGTTTGCTTGATTTTGTAACAAAAAGGCCAGCATCATGGGAAAACTGATTTACATTTATATGAGACCCCAAAGTATGGGTCTCTTATGATATTTTAACCATCACCTCAGACATTTCCATTAGTTTATTCTGTGGTTCATAGTAACTGCCTTAATTTTTGAACACCTTCTATGTGCCAGTCATTTTAACATGCGATTCCAATAAACCAATTTCCTGCAAAATAGATTGTTAGTCCCATTTTGTGGATGAAACTGTAGGTAAAGAAAATTTCACAAGTTCACACCATTGAAAAAAGTTGACCCAGGATTTGAATCAAGTCTTTTTCACTTCAAAGTCTATAATCTTACAAAATGTGCTGGATTACTTATTTAATGTTTCTTCCATTGTTGACTTTTCATATATTTGTATCTCTATTTCTTCTCTTAACTCAAGGAGACTAACTTCAGTCTAAATATTCAAATGATTAACAAATTCTGATTCAACCTAAAAGGAATGAGAGAAAACCTTCAGTTGAGAAGAATAGTTTTAAGAGAGTTTTCTGACCTTGGCACTTCAAATAATTCAAAATTAATTGAACCACATTTAACACATAATGTTACTTGAATCAACTGCAATACCTGAAATCACTTTGGTACATCAAACCTAAAAATTTGACAGAATTGTAAAATAAAAATGCTATAATATTAGAAACCATGGGAAATCATTAAACAAGAAGATGCTAGCAAAGATAAAATGGAGCACCTTGAACAAATTTTTAAGTTCTTGTAACATAGACAATATAGATATGTTTAAGGGTAAGAAACAAGGAATTTTGTGCACCATTAGACTATTTGTGCTGTTTAATATTTATCGTTTATCCAAATCCTGAACAAATCATTCATTATATCTACACATTAGATAAATATTTTAAAGTAAATGGCAGATTTGACACTATAAAGACTTTTCCAATTCTTGCTCTATTGATTTTGACAGCAAAATAGTTATTTGACTATTTCTTCAGATTCTCAGAGACAGTTTAAATTATTCGTTCGGAGAAAAAAAAACATTTAATTTTATGTATACTCATTTAGTCTATGCCCTAGTTTTATTTACCTTACCTTGAATTTTAAATTACAATACCTTGACCTTTAATTTTACATTACTGGGAATGTGTTAACTTAGCTAGTTAACCCACTCAGTTTTATTGTTACTGTGTGTCTGTGAAAAGATTTATAAAAATTCTTCTGGTTTTAGCAGGTAATGGTTTGAATTAATTTCAATTAATTCACAGGTTAAAAAACATGGACATATGGGAAGTAACTTAGTCCTCAGTGTGAATTCAACAAAGACCTCAGTAACATCACACCAGAATATAATTGAGAATACAGCATTTTACATCAGTTTTAATTTTGGATTCAAGTACATAGCTCAACTTCTTGATTAAGAAATATTAAAATGGGGCTTCTGTGTTCTTTGACCTAAATGTATAGAAATAATTAGAGCTGACTTAACACTTCAAGAAATTTAATTTGGGGGAAAATATTAGACTTGGTCACAAAGTGATGTAAAGATAAAGTAAAGCTCCACATTTTAATTAATACAGGAATTAGAGTTATTTGGTAAACAATTAACATTAAAGTTATACCCTTTTTTCAATTTGACATTAATCTTATTTCAAAAAAAATTTTATTTAAAATGTATCACAAAATGTGAGATGAACCTTTAGGCAATTTCTAAATCAGTTTTTACTTTGTCCATAGTCATATTTTGAAAGGAACAGAAGACTGGGAACCTGAAAGGGATTATGTATAGGAAATCTATATATTACAGAGTTTATTGTAACAACACCCTACTATGTACCAAAATTGCATACTTTTGTGAAATGGCAACAGTTTACATTACAACTGGATTCTAAGTACCAAATTTTCCAAGTGAAAATCTCTTAAAGGCTCATAGTTACAATAATGAAAAAAGCAATACACACTAGTAAACAAATTTCTCTGTGAAATATATTGTTGCTATCTATTTTGTGTAAGTAAAATAACAAATGATTTCAGAGCTAAATAAACATTTTTATACTTAAATTATTTGGTAAGATGAACAAGTTTAAGTGCTAACTAGTATTTTGTATACATACCATAAGTTACAAAATAGCACGTGCTTTCTATTTATGTTGGTTACCAATCTTGATATTCAAGGGAAGAGTGTATAAAGTTAACAAGCAATTATTATTTGGCAAATTAGTACTCAACAACCCTGAGTAAATAGGAAGTTTGAAACCTATCTGTTATACAGCTACTTTAATTTGCATAGCACACTGGTGTGTTTGCTTTGCAAATACTTTGCAATGAATCATCATTTGTACTATACAGTCCAAAGAAAAGCAATCAAAATTCACAGCAAGACAATGAAATTAATTATAACTGTTGAATTCTGTGGTGGTAATTCCTCCTCATGCAGGAAGATTAATTGCATTGCACTTTCCTTGCACTCCACTAAATGATCTGATGAATGTATAATCATTTACAGATTTCTCAAATGCTGAAAATTGATTACCTTTGATTAGCTCTGATCTGCACAAAGAGCTCTGACAGAGTATCAGTGAAACATTACAACATTACAGACAAAGTAACAAATGATTTAATTACCAGTGTGCTTATTAATGTTAGATTCCCTGCAGTGATCCTGGCAAATCAGGGGCCTGTAATAGACCTGTGGGTTTCACTGAATTCCATTAGGGTTTAAATAATATTTCTCACTATTTCTCAAATCCTTCTTTTCATGGCTCCTTAATAACTCTAATTAATTTTAATTTGCACAAAAAAAATCCTCGGCATCTTTTGAAACTTTTAATTAGCTATAAAATAAAACTCTTCTCCTCCCAAGAAGACATATATGATCTGCTTTGGAGTAGAGAAGCCTCACAAATAAGTTTTCATTAACAGTTGTTAGCTCTCTGTAACATTCTTAAATGAGAATTTAAAACAAATGTTGAATTGTACATATGGCCCAACTCTCCTCTTCAAGCAGCAAACAAAATGAGATTTGTTTAACAAGAATCGAGTTAAAGAACAATATGGTGAAATGTTTAGATAGTGAGGTAAGGAAGCATCATCATGATATTCTTTTTTAAAAAATTTTTGGTGCAAATGCATAACTTGCCACCATTTTGTTAGCTGTAGTATAGAAAACACACTGATTAAGAAGCCTCAGTGTATGTCGAATGAGGATTTGAAAATGCAAGAGAAGAGAACACTGGCCCAGTTAGACACAGAATGTGATGAATAATGTTGGCACAGACAAGTCAAGCCTATCTAGACTTGTATGCAGGAACATTCAGATCACTCTGGATTGGCAGCTTTTAGGGCTTTTCCCAATTTGATGCCATTATATATGACATTAAATTATTGTGAAGCAATGACAATGAGAATCCAGATGATCAGAGGAGTCAAACAGAGCAGCTTAAATTAAAATATGTGTCTGCAAGTGTTCCCAGGCAAAGAAAAATTAGAGGGTATGCAATTAAAAGGTTGTTTAGCACAGAAATGCTGATATACAGACAACTTTATAATAATATTTTTTCACAGTGGTTTTGCAGTTCTGCAGAGACTAGGCAGGGCTGCAGGTGTTTCTGGGTGGCATTTCAAAGCCACTAGCTGCAAAACTTAAGACATTGGGGATACGCAGCCCCCAATGCTGATGAATACATTTGTTATATTCAGTGCTGTCAGCAGCTGAAAAGCTATCCATCACACTGAAACAGCAGAGAGTCAGGAGTCTCTTTTGGTGGAAAATATTGAAGTCAGATTGTTGATGTCAAAAGTCAAAGTAGAGTTCAGCTCTCTGTTTTATGAATCTGACTGAGACACATTGTGCCTGTGCGCAAACTGATATCTAGCAGAGCTCATTTTAGCAAATGTGTGATTTAGAAGTCAAAAAAACATTCGTACAACCAAACTCAAAGCAGGCAGAGGCTGTGGCACGCATACATAGTTTTTACATTTTAATATGACACCGTTTGGTAGTGTTTATCATCTGAAATCCAAACCATATCAACTTTCTAGCTATGATATTTAAGATCTATGTATTCTCAGAAATATTCACACAATAAAAGAATACATTAAGATGTCGCCTCAATAGCAGAGATTGGCCTTGTTGGGCTTGGGTCTGCTTTTATTTTCTTCTGCAAATTAGGTCACAAATAAATACAGAATTTACTTTATTCTCAATCCAAAAATAGACACTATTCGATGAGTATTTAATAGACCCTAAATTGCAGACACTACCTGAAAATCCCTCTTAGATACAGATACCCAGTGACACTTTGGAACTTCTGTTAGAATGAACTTATCATGTCTGAGTATATCTTTTACATATGAACTTATATGCTACACTTCCATTATTGCTGAATTCTTAGAAAATAGTAATAAAACAAATAAAAGGGCAAATTCACTACACTCAGGATGCTCTTTTTTGCCTCCTCTCAGTTCACCTTATTTCAAAAGATGCCCATCTTGCTTCTTTTCACTGAAATATATTTTAACTAATTTACAATAAAAATGGCTGAAACAAAATTGGGGTAGTGAATACTCAGTTCTATTTGATATAATTTTAACTAATTTGAAAATAGGTGACTTGGAAACTATAGTTTTTTGTTTTTGTTTTTGTTTTTTTAAACAAACCTTGGGGATCAAAGTGTACATTTTGAGTGTATTTCTCCACCCGAGGGTTTTTGTACCTCTGAGGTAGCATATGCTCAGAATGCTACTACACTTGCCAGGCTCCCTGCAAATTTCTGGTGTTTAACAAAAAACAAGCACATTTTTCAATTCAAGTCAGGAAGACTCTTTTATTTTTGCTGATTTCGCCTTCTTTTCTCTTCTCTAGCACAGCCCTCAGGGCGCATGATGTAATGGTCAGCATTTGCACATGGGAGCCAGAAAGCCTTTAATGAACTGCAAACTTTATTCAATAAAAATGATTGTGTTCCAGCTCTTTTTTTTTTTCCTTCCAAAGAGGGGAAAACATACAAATATCATGTAGAAAGCTTTAGGAATCCTAAAGACCTTAGTAGGCCTCAAAAGCATTAAGTATTTATAAAAGCAAGGAAAAAGAAATCACACACACATATACACATGCACACACAAACCAAAAAAAAAAAAAAAAATTAGCAGAGATTATTTTTACCCTAACTTGGTTCAATAACACCAGATGTAGAACAGGGCTCTATGTCTTAAAGGGTCACGAGTTTGAGTCAAAACTCAACTTCAAGTTAATTGGCTGGTGTTTGGGGCTATACAAATTGAAGAGAGACATATTTGTTTCTGATGGGGGATGAAGGATCACTTGGGTCTCTGCACTCCTTTGCTGTCTTCTCAGGAACTCCCTCTCGGCAGTACATATCTACAAAGCAGACATCTTTTATTTTTCCTGATGATAAACAGAAAATAAATGTAATTGCTATAAATTTTGTTAGTAAAAGGAACAAAACAAAATGAAGGTTTCTCTCCAGATGCGCATTTGAAAGCAATGTTTGTTAGGGGTTTGTCTGCTTTATAAGCCAAATACACAGACGCTCATGTGTATTGAAGTAAAATCTAATAACACATCCTAATTTTAATATTTTGATATGTACAATGCAAACCCTATAGTTAAGAAGCTGGATTTTCTTGCATTCTTCTTAGTGATATTTTTAAATCAACTGATATTTTTAAATCCATGCTTTGGAATACAAGGCAGAATTCTTTTCTTTAAAAATCTCTCCAGGTAGGAGAAAGGAACCATTTGGAATACTGCTATATGTCTGTCAGGTGGAAAAATAATCCATAAAAGAGAAAGAACTACCATATGGAATTCACTAGACACTAGCCCTCTTGTCCACCCAAATTATACCAGTCCCCACATAATAAGAAGACATTGCATGGGCTGTTGTTGTGTGCCTTCCAGGCAGAGCTCCATAGCCAGCAATTAGTCTATATAGTCAGAGGCCAAAAAACCTTATTGTCTTACTTGGTGTATAATTATCTGTTATGATGAACTGTGATTCTAAGGACTATTGTCTTTAAGTTTGGATCTGTGTGTGGAGTGGTTGTCTGGCAGAGACCCAAGAATGGACCTTCCTTTTAGTATCTCTCTGCCTGAGTGATTCCTCTGGTCTCTTCCTGGCTGGTTAAAACAGAGACTGTTTCTGCATGATTTCTTGGGTTGATGAGAAGCAATTATGTCTTAAATGAAGTCATTCATGTATGCCATTTTGTTTGCATATTTTCCAGTGTTCACCTGTTATTAAACCTGTCTTTAAACTGTAAGCTAGTTTCAAGTAGACTTTTGTGTCTAACACAGTTCGGTAATCAGAGGAAAACAAAATAGATAAAATGTTTTCCGCACAAATCACTCAAGCAAGAAATCTAATAAAGTGATTAAAATCTAAAATAGCATTTAAGAATTTCCTCAGAATTTTATTTCTTCAAACATCTCCCCCATTCCATGAAAGATGGCAATTGTCTTAGCAGTCCCGGTGTGAAAGTTATAGCAACTTTGTCATCTAGTGGAGGAGAAAGAAAGGCAGAGAAAGGTGGGAGTATTAATAAATCTTATTCCTAATGTCAAAGTGGTCATTGTTGTTCTTTATAATATGAAAATGCTATATTGTCTCACTGTTATAAAAGGATTACTAGGAGTATGTTTAAAATTAGTTATATTTAAAGATGAGTTCATTATGAAATATAGATTAAATACTTAAAGATCAAATAATATAACCATACATAATCATTAATTAAAGGTGTATTATTAAGAACTTGTGACCACTAAAAGAATACTTCATGTAGAATCTCGAGAAATAGAAATATTCTGCTTTATACATTCTGATCTTAAAACATCTGAAAAATAAATGCCCAAATTAGCTTATAATACAATATGAGATGAGCTGTAGTTTAGGATTAAAACAGACGCAAAACAAAAATTGAGAACTATCAATTCTCTAAACTAATGTATATTTTACTAAATGAATCTTTAATGAAAAATTTCATTTTTCACTTTTGGGAGATTTTTACATTTAACAAACTATGCTTTAAGTGTTCTTTTTTAATAGACATATTTAATGGATACATTTAGATTTTAAATTAAGCCATAGTGGGTGAGCCAGAATGACGTATTGGATATTTTTCTAACATAAATACAAAATGGAATATTGTTAATCAAATTGAAAATGAAACTGACTCTGTGATTACTTAAATTATTTCATATTATTCTTATTCATTTTGGAAAAGAATAATTATTTTTAAAAGGGGTATAAAATTAGAAAGTAATTTGATTTTGAAACAGTTTCACTTTGCCCAACTTTTTAAAAAATTCAACTAACCATGTGCGTTTGATTTTTGAGTTTCAATGAAACAAGAGAAGGGTTGCTGATGGTTTAAAAGTACTTAATTTATCACCACTGAACAGAAAGCATCCCCCCCAAAGAGGTTTGTACTAAGGTGACCTCTGCTGTTTAAAAAAAAGCTTTGCAAAAAACAGTCCCTCTTCTAAAATATTCAATAATCCTAAATTACAAGGATAAAAGTGGATACTGCTGTGCTTAAAAGTATTTACTAAAGTCATTACTGTTTCGATTATATATGTGATCTTTAAGCTTTTTTTCTCTCATAGCTGGGAAATTTCCTTCGTCATTTACTTCCTTGCATTTCATGTACAAATTCTGACTGACTGGGATCCCTGCCATTGCATTTTCTTCTCACTGAAGGGTTTTATCTGCTCCTGGTGGGGCAAAGTCATGACCCAGAAAAAAATTGATTCATGAATTCTCAGGGTGCAAGTAAAGAAGAGAGGAAATATGCCTTGGCTGAGCTCCGACTGGTGACAATTTAAAACCTGTAATTAGTCTGAATTCAAGCTGCAAAAGGAATCTGAATTAAAAATTCATTAATTCAAACTGATATATTAACTTGAACAAACTAGATCCCTTATTAGAAAGGATCATTTTTATAAGCTGCTAGGCTAACTGCTGAAACCTAAATATCACTAATTTTAAAATTATTTTAAAATGGTAGAAAGACCACCAGACAGTGTTGCATTCTGCCTGCTCTCCACCTAACTTTTATTGGATTTACACTTCAGACCTGGGCTTTGTGTCTCAGTCCTAAATTTCATGTGTGTGCATACTCATTGTCCTCTGAAGCATATGTTCTTTTGCTGTTTCCCCCCAATGCTTTCACAACCCCAGATCCCCTTTAGCTAACTCCCTGACATTTCCATGAACTACACTGCTGAAATGTTATACAGTAATTAATGTTGATCCTAGTGCACACTCAGCCTCCAGTACAAATTAGGATGGAAAAGGTTATCATAATATTTTGCTAGTCTATTTGGTAGATTTAAATTGCTCCCTGTGGACCACAAACAAAAAAGAAAGGTGTTTTAAAGTTAGATTTTAGAAAAAAAGACCAATCAGATGGTAACTATTTTTATAAATCACACATATTTTAACTTTTCATCTGAAAGTAACAAGTAATTATGTGTGGACATATTGATACTTAAGTTATAATTCCTCAGGATCAATGTGCAAGGCAGTCAAGCAGGTTAGTAGGTACTCTGAATGGATGGGCTCTGGAATTTAGATTAAAATTCTGTTATCATTGTGTGGAGTTCAAATCCAGGTAGAAGCAGCAGCTGGAGTCTCTCCAACTGTCACTAGTGTCTGAAAAACACTAAGAGACTAAATAATTTAGATTATATTATATTGACCTGTATAATTGTTTAAATGAGTAATGCAGTCACCAACTGAAAGAGGTCAACCATCTGTAGAGGAAACACAGAATTTGGTTTCATTTCCAAACAAACTTTTGAAGAGCAAATTGTTTTTTCTTTGGGAGTAGGGGAAAGTCTGAGGACAGATTAATGGCTTCTCTTGCTAAATAAAGGTTAAGGCTTCTGTCAGTTATATAATGCAACATCAGTTGAGAAGAAGTCACAGGGCAGCTGGTCCCAACTGCCACATTATCAGTGTGCATGGGCATTGTTTCAAGTGGGTTAAAAGGTAAGTGGCTTTGAGGATTTCATTATAAGCCAACATTCAACACATTTATGTGTGAGTACATATACATATAAAGGGAAAAAAACTTTGTAAAGACTAAATCCTGAAGTTAGAACTGCCACATTTTTGCAGATAATGGAAATAGTTTGTTTTAAAAGCAATTCTACATTAATTTTTATCTCTAAAGTATCCAGTTCCTATTAATCATATCTTAGAGATTCATATGTTATACACCCAGTTAATTTTGAAAAAAAATGTCTATTTTAACAGATTACATATACAGATCAAAATCTTGGTGTTCGGACAGCTCACAATGAACTAAAGGCTACAATAATTAAGTGCTCCTACCAACTTACTCTCCAAACCCATTATCTTCCAATGAGTTACTTGCCAGGGAAGGTGATTTAATTATTGAATTTCTTCTGTGATGTCCTGTACTCCTGCCATTGTACTTTAACAGGATTCTCTGACTTCTTTATGGTAAAACAAATTGTAAAAGAAAAGAATAACAGAGAGGAAAGAGATTAAGTTCTATGTGCCTATGAACTAACATTGAATTTAATGCCATGGATTTTTTAAAAATCACAGAAAAATATATCTGCCATTGATCTTTATTTCCTACACACACACACTTGTGCCCACACACCCACACCCACCCACATCCACACACATTTCATCTTCATCTTAAATTGCTTGAAGCCACAGACAGAAAATGTTTAGTAAATTGTTTCCTCAAAACTTTTGGACACGTTTTTATTCATCTAACAAGAATGCTGTCCAATAATCACCTGGCATCATTATTTTTCTGTTATGAAGTAATAAAACTTTTATGATAATTATTCAATATATCAGGAAAGCGTTTTCATTGCATATTTAAAATGACCTATTAAAAGTGCTCCGAATAATAATATTCATTCAGTAATTCTCATCGAATACATCTTTATAAATTTGGGTAATATCCACATATTGCTACTGACCTATAACTTTGGTTACTACTGGTTGATAGCAAATGCTAATTGGAAATCAAATTTTCTGAAGGCCTACTTGGGTTTTGGATCCATGGAGTATGTAGAAATAAATACAATTAAAACACTACTTATAATTTTCTTGTAATATAATAAAATCAAAATATCCACTGACTAAAGATATAGCTGAATGAAGAACACAGCCAGAAGTCCCAGTATCATAATCTCTTCTTTTTACCTCTGACTTTCATGAGTGAGCATGGGGTTTTAGAGGTCTCTTTCTCCTTACCCCCTTAACACACATACACTCACACACACATACACACACACACACACACACACACATACACAATCATACACATGTCTCTGCTGAATCAAGTTTAAAATGAGCAAAAGAGGCAAGACTTCATATCTGTACCAGTTGTTAAGCTCCAAATTCCCCTAGTGTTTCCCATTTCTACCTCAAACATATTCCCAAAAAAGAAAGTAACAAAGGATGATAAACATTAAAATATGACCCAGTTGATGGATCTCTTTCAAGTAAAAGCTAATAAAATCCATCTGTATTATCAGTTAAAAATTAGGAAAAAGGATCAAAGAATTAGGAATTAAACCAGCTACCATACAATTGCTAGAAGAAAAATTAGGACCAACACTGCAGTGCAGGGAGTTGGCAACAACTTCCTCAACAGGTTTCCCAAAGCAAAAGAATTAAAATCAAGAATCATTAGAGTGGAAATAGAATCAAGGACAAAACCATATGATCATCTTAATTGATGCAGATAAGGTGCAGATAAAATTCAGCACCCTTTTATGCTCAAAACTCTAGAGAAGATAGGGATCAAAGGAACTTTTCTGAACTATGTAAAGGCTATATATGCTAAACCCTCAGCTAATATAGTACTTAACGGAGAAAAGCTGAAAGCATTTCCACTAAACTCAGGAACAAGACAAGGCTGTCTGCTCTCACCACTTTTATTCAGTATTGTTCTTGAGACCCTATCAGGAGATAAAGCAAGAGAAAGAAATCAAAGGGCTAATAATAGGAAGAGAGGAAGTCAAACTCTCCCTTTTTCCTGATGCTATGATCCTGTATCTGGAAGAACCAAAAAACTCCACCAGTAAACTGTTTAAACTTATAAACAGATTTAACAAAGTGGCAGACTACAAGATCAACACCCATAAATCAATAGCTTTCCTATATACTAACAACAATAGGGCAGATGAAGAAATTGGGAAATCAGTCCCATTCACAATATCCTCGAAAAGAATAAAATACTTGGGAATTAACCTAACAAGGGAAGTCAAAGATCCCTACAATGAAAATTATCGGACATTGAAGAATGAAATCCAAGATGACCTAAGAAGATGGAAAGATGTTACATGATCTTGGTTAGGCAGAATCAATATAATAAAAATGGTCATTCTGCCAAAAGCACTATATAAATTCAATGCAATCCCCATTAAGATACCAATGTCATTCTTTACAGATATAGACAAAGCAATTCTCAAATTCATTTGGAACAATAAAAAACCCAGAATAACCAAAACATTACTAAGCAAGAAAGATGAAACAGGCAGTTTTGCTATACCAGATCTAAAACTATACTATAGAGCTGTAATAACAAAGACAGCATGGTACTGGTATCAAGATAGGAATGAAAACCAATGGAATAGAACAGAAGATCCTGAAACAAACCCACACATCTTTAGGCACCAGATTTTTGACAAAGCGGGACAAAACATTACATGGAGGTGAGAAAGGCTATTCAACAAATGGTGCTGGACAAACTGGACAGCCACTTGCAGAAAGTTGAAATTAGACCCTTATTTTTCGCCTTGCATGAGAATCAAATCAAAATGGATCAGGAGCTAAGAATTAAACCAGCTACCTTGCAACTGATGGAAGACAAATTAGGTCCAACACTTCAGCATTTGGGAGTAGGCAAAGACTTTCTCAACATGTCTCCTAAAGTGAAAGACGTAAAGTCAAAATTCAGTGAGTGGGATGTCATAAAGCTTAAAAGCTTTTGCACTGCCAAGGAAATAATCAAAATAGTCAAGAGGTTTCTTACAGAATTGGAGAGAATCATGGGCTTTGATTCTTCTGACAGGGGCCTCATATCCAGAGTCTACAAAATCCTCAAAAATCTCAACTTCAAAAATACAAACAACCCAATCAATAAATGGTCCAAAGAGCTAAATAGAAACTTCTCAACAGAGGACATTGAACAAGCCAATGAATACATGAGAAAGTGCTCTAAATCACTAGTAAACAGAGAAATGCAAGTGAAAACTACATTAAGATTTCATTTCACACCATCAGATTGGCAAAAATGAAGAAAATAAACAAAAATAGATGCTGGAGTGGTTGTGGGGAGATAGGAACACTAGCATACCGTTGGTGGAAGTGCAGACTAGTATAACCCCTCTGGAAAGCAGTGTGGAGAATTCTCAAAAATAATAGAGATGTTTTAGAGTTATAGTGGGAAGGGGAAGGGAGGGATAAGGGAGAGTAATTGGGGGGGCACTCCTGGGGATAAATGCAATATCCAGAATATATACAAATTTTATATTATTTTGTTAAAATCTTGTAAGGTTGCTCAAAAATAAAATAAAAAAATGATCAAAATGAAAAAAAAAAGGGATTAACCCACTATATATGATCCAGCTATCCCTCTCCTAGGTATTTTTCCAGGGGAGTTGGAATCAGCACATTACAGTGACAGCAAAATCTACGTTCATAGCAGCTCAATTTACAATAGCTGAATTATGGAACCAACCCAGATGCCCCTTACTGGATTAGTGGATCCCAAAACCACTAATATATATACCATGGAGTCCTACTCAGCAATTAGAAACAATGAAATTGCAGCCTTTGAAGGTAAATGGATGGCAATGGAAGAGATCATGTTGAGTGAAGTCAGCATAACCCAAAGGACCAGGGTTGAATGTCTTCACTCATCTGTGGAGGCTACAGCTAGACCCTGGCCATTGTGAAAGGTGGTCAACTCTCATGTATTAAACCCTGAAAAGGTGTAGTGACATACAACCTAAGGCATTTGTAGAGATGTATTGGGAAGGAGAGTGGGGGAATAAGGGTGGGTAATTGGGAGGGCTTTAGGGGGTAAATCTAATTTTCAGAGTATATACATATATATATTATATTGTTTCGTTGGAAGCATGTTAGATTGTTTAACAAATAAATTTCTTAATAAAAAAGAAAGGAAAAAAAAGAATTAATGGGTGGGATGCCATTAAATTAAAAAGCTTTTGCTCAGCCAAGGAATTAGTCAAAATAGCCAAGAGACAACCTACAGAATGGGAGAGAATCATGGCCTGAGATCCCTCTGACAGGTGACTAATATCCAAAATTTACAAAGAATTTAAAAACTTAATATTAAAACACAAACAATCCACTCAGTAAATGGGACAGAGAGCTAAACAGAAACTTCTCAACAGCGGAAATCCAGCAAGCCAATGAATACGTGAGACAGTTCTAAATCACTAGTAGTTGGATAAATGCAAATCAAAACTACACTAAGATTTCACCTCACTCTAGTCAGACTGGCAAAGGGAAGAATACAAACGATAACAAATGCTGGAGGTGCTATGGGGAGACAGGAACACTAGAGCACTGTTGGTGGAAATGCAAACTGGTATAGCCGTTCTGAAAAGCACTGTGGAGACTCCTGAAAAAATTAGGGATGAATCCACCATATGACCCAGCTATCCCTCTTCTGGACATTTTCCCAGAGGGGTTAGAATCAGCACATTGCAGAGACACTGCAAAATCAATGTTAATAGCTAAATTAATCAACCCAGATGCCCCTCACTGGATGAATGAAAAGCTCTAGTATACACACACGCACACACACACACACACACATACATACATGTATATATATACATACACAAAGAAGTTCTATTCAGCTATTAGAAACAATGATATTGCAGTCTTTGAAGGTAAATGGATGGCAATGGAAGAAATTATGCTGAGTGAAATTAGCCAAACTCAGAGACTCAAGGGTCAAATGTTCTCCCTCTTTTGTGGAGGCTAGGTCTAACCCAGGCTTGGGTGAAAGGTGGTCAAACTCATGTATTGGATCCAACAAGGGCATAGCAACACATAATCTAGCGGAACCAAAGACATGTAGCAGGGAGGGGCACAGAGGTGGGGCATGGGAGAAGGAGGGAAGATAGGGAGGGATCTAGGGAGACAATCAACAATGTAGCATAAACTTTAACCCCACCCCAAGGAGTCAAATAATATTTATGCAATCATTTAAATCTGGAACACTCACATGTATACACACACACACACACACACATACACACACACACACAGAAATACATTTATATTTACAGCAGGGGTATAATATGGAATAATCAAGAGACTAGGGTGTGGGCAATGTGGGGATAACTATGGTTTAGGATCAAATGAATATCATGTTGTTACTGTATACACACTTATGATTGTACAACAACTCAACTCCTTAATAAATTTTTTAAAAATTAGGAAAAAATGAAAATGTAGTAATGGATAAAAAAATTGTCAGATATTTTGTTAACTTTTTCAATGTGAAGCACCAGTTACACTGACATGATCTCAATGCTTTGATGTCTGTTCTTCATTTGATGCAAACATTTCTAGACCATCTATAAAAATATTTATAAATTAAAAATAAAATATATAGTTCCAGATTATAATTCTTTAAAGTTTGTGATGTATTACTGGACATTTATCTGGTCCTTAAAAAATCATAAGTTGTTTGAATACTGCTGTATACTTATTCTTAATTTCAAGAAATATGGAATCCTTACCTCATGCCGTAGACTGGGTTAACTGGCCAGTATGTAAATGAATAAACAATATAATTCTTCTTCTCATGGAAATTATATATTAACTATAATTTATAAAAATTATTTAACTTCCATAAGCTGGAGAAAAGCCCAATGTTTTAGGAAAAATAGAAATCTTGGGAATATAAATAATCTAGATCAACACATAAATATGGTAGCCATTAGCCACATGTAGAATAGGGGACTATCATAGGTTTTCAGTAGAACATGATCTAGTGTTTTACAAAGATAACTCCAGATTCTTTGTTGAGAACAGAATAATCCAGGTCTTTGCAGATGGTCTTGAAATAATTATTAATAGTGACCTCTTTCACTCTCAGAAGTTTTTAAATTTAGATAACAAGTATATTTTCAATCCAAAGTATGACACTATGAAGATAATCCAGTAACAAGATAGGTAACTTGGATAAGGGTGAGAACAGTGAAAAAAAGACATATTCTTCACACTATGAAGAATAAATGGCTATTATCACATAATTCTACAATTCGTTCTTTTATCTTTGTGTTAAAATACAGAGAAAATTTGCCATATTACCTTTTTTTTCCAGTACTGGAGAATGAGACTATTACCTCGTGAAAGTAAGTGCTCTACCACTGAGCTACATCTCGAGTCCTTTATAAATTTTATTTTGAGATAAAGTCTCATTAAGTTTCCCTGAATAGCCTCACACTTGCAACCCTCCTGTCTCAGCCTCCCAAGTAGTTAGGATGGTAGATGTGCACCACCACACCTGGCCATTATTAAGTGTAGTTTAGAGAAATAAAGTGCATTCACAATTTTGTGCAACCATCATCAACATCTGTTTCTAGAACTCTTTTCTTCCTGAAAAACTGAAACTCCATATCCACTAAACAATAATTCCCCATTCTTTTTCTTCCACAGCACCTATCAGCAGCTAATTCTAATATACATCTCTGTGAATCTGTTTATTTTATGTATCTCATGTAAGTGGGGAATCAAAAGGCTTGTTCCACTTAGTATAATGTCTTCAGTGTTCCTTTCTTTTTTAAGACTATTAATTCCACTGTATGCATGTATCACATTTTGTTTATCCATTCATCTCTTACATTGGACATGTAGACTACTTCCACCTTTTGGCTACTGTGCTTAAACCTTCTCTGAACAAAGGTGCATGACTACGTCTTTGAGATCCCAGTTTAAATTCTTTTAGGTATATACTCAGAAGGGAAGTTGCTGGATCACATAATGATTCTATTTTTAATTTTTTAAAGAATCACCATTCTGTTTAACACAGTTCCTATGCTCTTCTATTCCAATTTGCAATGCATAAGAGTTCCAGTTTCTCTAAAATGTCACCAACACTTGCTGTTTTCTCTTTGCTTTCTTGTTTTTATTTGTTTGATAGTAGCCATGGTAATGGGTATAAGGTGGAATTCTACATTTTTCAAATTATAATTTATATATCAAGGTTCAACATCGTACTTAATCCTAGAATATCAAATTATTGAAAACCTAATTTTGTGTTAAAACAAATAGACTTATTTGGGATTTGAATACATTTTACATGAGGATTTCTCATATGTATTTGTAAGATTTGGGTTTCAGCATGGTACATCATAGACCTGCCTTCTCTCTAGGCCTCCGTAGAGCACCAACTCACTCTTCTCTTTTGAGTGAGGGGCTTGGGTGAAAGAGTTTGTACAAATGTATTCTGGAAGAGCAGTGAAAAATCTGCGCTCACTGATATTCATGTTTATAATATCAGTTAATATCTAAAAGTGTGCATAACCAACTGCCTAATGTATCTGATGTGACTTCTAAATATTTGACTCAGTGTAATGGAAGTAAGAAATGGCTGTCATACCAAGAACTGGTAACTATGGAAATCCACACATAAATAACCTCAGAAGTACACTTTGACTAATTATTCCAGTTAAATACCACCCAACTTTCATTCACCAATGTAATAAATAGTAATATGTCTTAGCTTCATTAATTTTTGTTGAGATGCAGCACTGCAAAAGAGTTAAGAGAATAACTTCTATAAACAAACTGCTAGATTTGAATATCAGCTCATCTACTTACTAGCAGTGTGGTCTGAATGACTTCTGGCTGCTTACATATCTTCTCCAAACCTTACTTTCCTCACTTTTAAAGATGTCAATACATGGAATGAACTTTGAAAATTTGTTTTCATTAGTTTGATTTAGCATTCCTAGAAGTTGACCAGATGGAAAGAACATTTCATTTAATTTATCAGCTTTAAGGTAAGCTCCCATTCCCACAAATAAACTGAAGTGCTTTTTTCACATAGAAATACATTGCTATATAGATGTATTATATTGCTATAATCCACACTAATATACAATAAAGTCCATGTAGGCCTGCTCCAATGCACTATCATGTGAGTAGGAAAAGACATTTCAACATGAAACATATCATGATTACTCCTACGTATATACCCAGAAGAGTCACTGTAATTTTGCAAGTAATTGGTCACCATAATTGATTATCTTCAAACAAGACATGACTTTAGCATATTTAGATTTTCTTATCTGTGAAAATGGATTTATTGCACATTTTTCAGTCTTCTTTTGTTTATTTTCATTGTATAATTCTCCTGGCTAGCACTTCAAGGGAAAAAAATTGAATAGAAACAATTAGAATAAAACCAAGTCTTGTGCCTGATCTTAATTAAGGCATTAAGGCATCAAACTCAGCATTAAGTTTGATGTTAATTGTAGTTTTTCAAAGGTACAGATATTTTTCCCATAAGTGCATTTTTATAAATTAAATAGCTTCCCTGTGTAGCACCTAGTTTAAGAGTTCTATAATGGGGCTGGAGCCGTGGCTTAGTGGTTACTGCACAGGCATGCCTGAGGACCCAAGTTCAACCAGCACTGTGTACACAATGAAGTCTCAGATCAATGTAAGCCACATGAAAAACTAAATAAAATTCCCTCTCTCTCTCTCTCTCTCTTAGCCACCCCCCTCAAAAAAAGAGTTTTATCATGAAAAGATATTGGATTTTGTTAAGTGATTCTTCTGTATCTGCTAAAGTAATCACACAGATTTCATCTTTAATTAAGGTAATTGATTTTTTAATGTTAAACCAACCTTGTATTCCTTGGATAAATCCCACTTGGTCATGGTGTATAATCCTTCTTATATGTTGTCAAATTTGGTTTGTTACTATTTTTCTGAGGATTTCCATTTATATTCTAAGGAATAGTAATTTGCAGTATTCTTCTGTTGTGATAATTGGTCTGGTTTTTGTGTCTGGCATCAAAGAATGAATTAGAAATTGAACTTGCCTTTTCTATTTTGGGAGAGAGTTCATAAAGAACCAGTGTTAATTCCTTTCAAAATTCTTGGTAGAATTCACTACAAATCCATCTGGATCTGAACTTTTATTTGTTGGAAACTTTCATATTTGTTTTTAATCACTAATTCAATATCCCTACATATTGGGCAATTCAGATTTTCTATTTCTTCTCAATTCAGTTATGATAATTCATGACTTTCTGGGAATTTACTCATTTAGTATAGGTTATCTAACTGATTGACAGGCAATTGTTCAAAGTATATAAACCTTTATATCTCTGTAATTCCAATAGTAATATCTCCTCCTTCTTTCCTGATTTTAATAAGCTTTAAGATTTGTGAATTTCATTCCATTTGTGTTTGAGAGAAAGAGAGAGAGAGAGAGAGAGAGTGTGTATGCCCACGCACCTGAACACTTGAGGAATTGAACCCAGGGACTCACGAGTGCTAGGCAAGTGTCTACCTCTTAGTTACCTTCTGCATCTTGCTAAATTATTGGGGTTGTACTTGTGATATTCCTGCCTCAAACTCTGTAAACTGAGATTACATGTGTAAGCCACTGAACCCTCCATCATCTTTTTAAAGAAACAATCTTTGGTTACACTGATTTTTCTCTAGTTTGTTCATTTGCTCTAATTCATTGGTTTCCACTTTACTACTTGGTTCCTTTATTCTACTTGCATTTTTTTTCCTTTTCTTTATATTCTTAGTATTGAGAGTTATGTTATTGGTTTTAGACCATTGTTCACTTCTAATATAAATTTTACAACTATGAATTTTCCCTCTTAGCATTGCTCTAGCAGCATATCACAGGAATTAGTATATTGTGTTTCTATTCTCCTTTATCTCAAATTCTTATCATTGTCTTTGTGATTTTCTTTTTGACTCATTGATTATTTAGGAATTTACTGTTGAATTTCCCCAAATTTGTGAATTTCTCAGATTTCTTTCTATCACTGATTTCAAGTGTGTTTCCATTTGAATCATTGAACATACTTTGTATGGCATCAATATTTTCAGATTTATTGAAAATTAGCCTAATAAGTAATCTATCATGGAGAAGGTTTCTTAAACACTCATGAAAAATGTGCTATCTGTCATTGTTAGGTGGAATGCCATAGATGTCCTTTAGGTCTAGTTGGTTTATAATATTATTCAACCATTAAATGTCCTGTTGAGCTTATGTTTAAATGTTCCCTATATAATTAAAATTGGGGCATTAGAGGGTACGGTTGGTGTTGATGAAGTATCTATTTCTCTATTTAATTCTGTTGTGCTTCATGTGTTTTGTACCTCTGTCAATGAATACATAGATTATAAGATAGATGATAGAGAGATTAGATGATAGATAAATAACATGCCCTCTTGATACATTAACTCTTTTATAACTAAATGTCTTTCTTCTCTCTCTCCTTTAAAAAATGCATTATCTTTATCTATATAGTTACTGTTAGTGATGACTTCTATTTCTTATAAATTCAAGTTATTATCTGGTTTCCATTCATTTAAGCCTATAGTTCTTCATTTTAATCTATCTTTCTATCTATACTGGGTTTGAACCCAGTATATATTGATCTTTACACTGAACTCAATCTCCAGCCCTTTATATTTTACTTTTGAGATAACATCTAAGTTGCAATTGTCCTGACTCAGCCTTCCAAGTCATTGGAATTATGGGCATGCACAATTGCATCTAGTTAGTATTTCTTTCAAAGCAAGACTTTTAGCAACAAATTTTCTCAGTTTTTGTTTATTTTTGAACATGTTGATTTCTGCTGCATTTTGAAGAATATCTATGAAGGATATGGAATTCTTGATTGACAGTTTTATTGTTTCTGCACCTTGAATATTTCATCTCACATTTTATAGCTTTTGTTAAGAAATTTCCTATTATAACAGGTAACTTATACAGAGAGGTATTTAGAACAGGATCCCTTGTACATGAAGGGATCACTTTGCAGCTTTCAAGATACATGACTGAGTTTTGGCCTCTGACAGTTTGATTATTTTATATATAGATGTGAATCTCTTTGAGTTGTCCTACTTGGAGGTCATTGAGCTTCCAGAATAGGCACATTATTGTTGCCAAAAGAATTTGGGGATTTTTTTGTTAATTATTTTTTCAAGTATTATTTTTTTCTGCTTACTCTCTATCCTTGTATAGTCCAATTATATATATATATACCCAGTCATGACCCTTAGGTCTCTGAGACTTTTTAATTTTTAATCATACTTTTTGGGTATGTTTTGTTTACTGTTATTTGGATTGGGTAGTCTCAATTGATCTCTTCCAAGTTCACAGAATTTTGCTTCTGTTAGCTCAAATCTGCTACTGAGAACTTTGGTGAATTTCTCATTTCAGTTATACATCTCAATTTCAAAATTTCTAATTGTGCCCTTTAAATAGTTTCTGTCATATTGGTATTCTCTACATGGTGAGCTACCAATCTATGCTTTTATTTAGTTATTTAGATATAATTTTCCTTTTTGACTATATTTTAAATTGCTCAACAAAGTCTTTGTATACTAAGTTCAACATCTAGACTTCTTCAGGAGCAATTTCTTTGACTCCTTTTTTCCTGTGTATGGATCATGTTTCTTAATTCCTCATAATTACTTTATCAAAACCTAGATATTTTAAAATCACATGAAAACTCTAGAATTTAGATTCCCTACTACATGGTTTGTCATTATCACTGCTCCTGTTATTTATTTAGAGACTTCTCTGAATCAATTCTTAGACTTTAAAATTTGTATTCTTTGTTGTATACGATCACTGAAGTTAGTAACAGGTTAGCATAGTAGTTGTATCATGATTGAGCAGAGATTTCCTTGACTTTTGAGAAGCAACAAGTCTTCCAGTCTTTATTGAGATGCTCTGGATACCTTTTGGTACAACTTGTAAGTAATCAAGCAGTCAGTTTATAACTCAGATTTAACCTTCACTTTTTGTTTTCACAGAACCTCAGGGTCAATCAGAATGAGAGTTTTGGAACTTCTTGGTCTTTTCTGGGAATATGCTCACCTGGATACATATGTGTGACCTTCTAGTGTTCTAGCAATATGAAGGAGCTTGTCAGAGTTCACAGTGCCTTTTTTGGTTGCTTGGTTGGTGGGTGGTTGGTGGGTTGGTTGGCTGGTTTTTGTTTTGCTTAGCTTCTTGTTGGTCCCAACTGTTTTTGTTGCTGCAGACAGAAGTTATATTGAACAATTGCAACTGATAGTTTTCTTCAGGAAGAAAAACCTGCTTGTACACAGTGATTTCGAATAAAATCAAATCCTCCCTGCAAGTGGAAATTTCGAGAACTGCTAAAGCAGTCAAATGATAGTAATTATGTGAGTTGGTGCTTTTAAAAGTTTCAAAGCCCTTCCAGTGACCATTAAGCTTTTGTTTTCATTATTATCAAAATATTAAATTTCCAAGGCTACTTCAGAACTAGAAAAAAGAAGGGTGGATTTAGCACAAGTTGAAATGAACAGAACGTTTCTTACCAAGATTCAGCTTCTTTTTTTTTTTTTTAAGAGAGAGAGGAACAGTGACAGAAAGAGAAATAGAATCAATTTTATTTAGTTTTTCATGTGGCTTTCATTGCTCCAACACTTTGTTGTATATGTGGTGCTGGGGTGTGAATTCACATCCTCGCGCATGCCAGGCAAGCAACATAACCACTGAGCCACCTCTCAAGCCCTCAACAGCTTTTTTAAAATAAATATTCCTGGATAGTTGCAAGCTTTGGGATAACTTCTAAGTATTTAATTTAATTTGATAATTTGTCCCAATGTTTTCTTTCCTTTTATGAAGTAGTGAGTTTTTGGAGTCCCTCATTCTGTGATTCCTACTGACATTCAGTTCAAAACCCCTAGTCCTTAAACACTAAGCTATTTATCCATTTTAAAGAAGATTTCAGTTATTTACTAATAGCTCTTTTTAAATTTAGTGACTTGATATACATTTTGATGAGATTCACTATGTGTTCATAGATGAATATAGGAAAGTTAAGTCTGATTCAAAACCATGAATTTTCCCTATCTCCTTCCTCCTTTCTCCATTTCCTTCCCCTTTGTCTATTCCTCTGATTTTTTCCTTAATTTGGGTTACCTTCCATGTATCCAAGAGAACATTCAACCTTTGGTTTTTTGAGACTGGCTTATTTCACATAGCACAACATCCATTTGCCAGCAAACGACATTAAGTCACTCTTGCTTATGGCTGAGTAATTCTCCACTATGCTCATGTGCTTATCCATTCATCTGATGAAGGGCACCTTGGTTGGTTCTATAGCTTAGCTATTGTGAGTTATGCTGCTATAAGCATTGATGTGGCTGCATCGTTTTTCTATGCTGATTTTAGATCCTTTGCATATATAAAAGAGTGAGATAGCTGGGTCAAAACGTAGATCCATTTCTAGTTTTGGGGGGAATCTCCATACTGTTTTGGAGAGTGCTTGTACCAATTTACAGTTCCATCAACAATGTACAACTTTACCATTTTCTGCATATCCTCACCAACATTTATTTTTGTTTTTGTTCTTGATCATTGCCATTCTCACTGGAGTAGGTTTAACTTGCATTTCTCTAATTACTACAGACGTGGATCATTTTTCATATATTTGTTAACCATTTGCATTTCTTCTTGCCCATTTATTGATTGGATTATTTGGATGGTATTATTGTTGTTGCTGTTGTTGTTTCACTTTGCTTTGGTTTTCAATTTGTTGAGTTATTTGTACAGCCTGGATATTAATACCCTGTCTGAGGAGCAGGTGGCAACCCATTCTGTAGGTTGTTTCTTCATGCTCTTAACTGTTTCCTTTACTGTGAGGAAGCTTTTCAATTTGATGCTATCCCATTTATTGATTTTTCCTTTTAATTCTTGTACTTTGGGGGTCTTGATTGATTAGGAAGTCAATTCCTGAGAGACTGTGTTAGAGTGTTGGGCCTACCTTTTCTTCTAGTAGGTGAAGGGTTTCTGGCCTAATTCCTAAGTATTTAATCCACTTTGATTTGACTTTTGTGCAGAGTGAGAGATAGGAGTGAAAGTTTCATTCTAATACAGATGGAATTCCAGTTTTTTCCCAGCACCATTTGTTAAAGAGGTTATTTTTTCTCCAACTTATTGGTGCCTTTGTCAAGTACGAGGTAATTGTGTTTATGCAGGTTTGATGCCTCCAGCCCCCTTTTTCTTGCTGAGGATTTCTTTGACTATTTTGGGTCTCTTGTTCTTCCAAATGAATTTCATGACTGCTTTTCCTGCTTCTCTGAAGAAGGTCACTGAATTTTGATGAGAACTGCATTGAATCTGTTTACTGCCATAGGTAGCATGGCCATTTTGAAGAAATTAATTCTCCCTCTTCAAGAACATGGGAGGTCTTTCTATCTCCTAAGGTCTTCTACAATTTCTTTCTTTAATGTTCTGTAGTTTTCATTGTAGAGGTCCTTCACCTCTTTTGTTAAAATTATTCCCAAGTATTTTTAAGCTATTATGAATGGATAGTTTTCCTCATTTCTTTCACAGTAAGTTCATCATTGGAATAAAGGAATGTGATTCATTTGTGAACATTGATTTTGTATCCAGCTACTTGCTGAATTCATTTATGAGCTCTAAAAGTCTTCTGGTGGAGCTTTTTTGTCAGTAAAAAACAGAAAGATGAGCAGAGAAGAGGAAAGAGATTGGTGGGGGGCCAGTTAGAGGGGAAATACTGCGGACTGATTTAGAGTTAGTTATAATGTGTGCTTTCATAGTATATCAATGTTTATCGTATTATCACATATATAAAAAGAATAGGTAGTGGGAGGAAGGGAAGGGGAAATACTGGGAATTGAGTTAAAACAAGGTATACTCCAAGCTTTTTTAATTATGTCAATGTATTTGCTTATATCATGTATACCTAAAAAAAGAAACAATAAAAAATTTTCAGTGGAAAAAATAAAAAAGGACTGGGGATGGGATTCAGAGGCTGAGCACCCCTAGCTTCAATCCCTGTACCAAAATTAAATAAATAAATAAACAAAAAAGTAAAATTTCAAAAGATGATTTAGAATGTTTACCTCTTTAATCCCCCTCTGAACAAACTCAAGCAAAATTATGAAGTCCTTTGGTTCCTACGATCTGGGAATAACTTTTACAATGTTCTCTAGGTTCAGCAAGATAACTCAAATTAAAGACAGACAAAACACTACAACCATTAATATTCCAACCTTAGTAAAGATACATCTTTGCTGGACATGGCAGCAACACACATGCCTGTAATCCCAGAGGCTTGGGAGGCTGAGGCAGGAGGATTGCATGTTCAAAGCCAACCTCAGTAACTTAGCAAGGCCCTAAGCAATTTAGTGAGAAAGATCTTGTATCAAAATAAAAATATAAAAAGGGCTGGATATGTGGCTCAGTGGTAAGTTGTTAACCGCCCTTGGGTTCAATCCCTTGTATAAGATATATCTTTTATCCAGAGAGTTAATTTTTTTCTTATTAATGTAACTTAGTATAGAACCCTATGGGTGTCACAGTGGTTGACCTTAGAAGGATTGCATAAGGTAGAATTAAAATTATACCACAGAGAGTCACTTCTTTTTCTCCCCTTAATTTAACAGGCAATATTTTATATATTTATAATGTTCAACATGATGATTACATGTACATATATATTGCAGAATGATCAACTGCAGCTAACCAAGAAATGCACAGATCAGGAGCATATCGTATTGTTACTACACATATATTCATGACTTTACAACAATAAAACTCCTCACTAAAATTTGAAAATTATAATTGAACTCCACTTTAAGTATATATATGTAATATTCCTATATATGTACAGAAAAATGCTGAAAACTTTAAAAGATGAACAAAGAAAGAAAAGAAATGCAGTACATCATACCCATAATTTTTGCAGTGATAGCAATTATCACATACTCTGCATAGTTTTCTTTTTTTAAAAAAGAGAGAAGGACAGTGATAGAAAGAGAGAATCAACTTTAGTTTTTCATTTAGCCTCCGTTGCTCTGACACTTTGCTGTGTATGTGGCACTGGGGCCCGAACTCGGGTCCTCATGCATAGCAGGCAAGCACCATGAGAACTGAGCCACCACTCCAGCCCCTCTTCACATTTTTCAAAAAGAAAATATATCATCACTAACACAGTCATCTGCTCTACAATAGATTTCTTGAATTTATTTCTTCTGTATAACTGTAAATATGCATCCTTTGACATATATCTTTTGACCCTCCCTCTCCCTAATCCACACCAGAATCTGGTGAACACGATTATAACATTTTTACATTCAATATATGAGGAAGAGCAGTGGGATTTGTCATCCTGTCTCTGGCTTATTTCACTTAACATAATGTTCTCCAGGTTATTGCAAATGAAAGCATTTCATTCCTTTTTATGGTTGAATAGCGTTATACTGTGTACTTATGCTACTTTTTATCTATTTATCCATTGATGCATGTTTACTATTTTGGATATTGTGAATAGTATCATAATAACTATGAGAAGGCAGATATCTCTTCAACATAACAATTTAATTTCCATTGGTTATACACCTATTAGTGGGAATGCTGTATCATATGTTAATTCTATTTCTAACATTTTGAGGAAACTCCATATCATTCTCATTCCATGTATAAATTTTTCCTTTTCTCCACATCCTTGCCAGAACTGGTTGGCTTTTGTCTTTTTGATGATAGCCATTCTAAATTGAATGAAGTAATGTCACTATAGTTTTGATTTGCAATTCCCTGATGAGTGATTTGAATATTTTAATATGCATATAATATATACATATATATGCCATTTGTACATCTTATTTTGAAAAATAACTATTCATGTCAGGTACTGGCTTTATTTTTAAAGACAGAGAGAAGTAAACAAATAAAAGAATCAATTTTAATTTTTTTCATCTTTTTTTGGTCACTCCAACACTTAGTTGTGTATGTGGTGCTAGGGCTCCAACCTGGTCCTCGTGCATGCTAGGCAAGTGCTCGGCTGCTGAGCCACCACTCCAGCCCCTGGTACTTTATTTCTTAATAAAGGAGTTGAGTTGTTATACAATCATAAATGCATATAAAGTAACAATATGATATGCATTTCATTCTAAACCAGAGTTACCCCCACATCACCCATATCCCTGTCTCTTGGTTCTTCTGGATTTTGCTGCTATAACAGATATAAATGTACACACACACACACACACACACACATATATACATATAAAATTGTGAATTTTACAGAATTAAATTATTGCATAAGTATTATTTGGCTTCTCAAGGGAGTGGGTAAAGCAAATGCTACATTGTTGTCTCCATAGATCCCTCCATATCCTTCCTCCCTTTCCACTTTCCCTGCCCTGCCCCTCCCACTTCACCTCCACATATCTATGGTTCCCCTAGGTTATGTGTTGCTATGCCTCTGGTGGGTCTAATGCATGAGTTTCACTGCCTTTCCCTCAAGCCTGGGTTTTGCTCTATCCTCCACAGATGAGGGAAAACATTCCATCCTTGACTCTCTGGGTTTGGCTAATTTTGCTCAGCATGATTTCTTCCTTTGCCATGCATTTACCTTCAAAGGTGCCAATATCATTGCTTCTAATAGCTGAATAGAACTCCTTTGTATGTATGTGTATATATACATATATATAGTATATATATACATTGTATGTGTGCACATATATATACACACAAACATACTTGTATATATACACATGCATACAATGTATACATATGTATATTGTATGTGTGTGTATGTGTATATACATACATACCTCAGCTTTTGGATCCATTCATCCAGTGAGGGGCATCTGGGTTGATTCCATAATTTAGCTATTATACATTGAGCTGCTATGAACATATGAACACTGATTTTGCTATGCCTCTGTTATGTGCTGATTCTGACTCCTCCAGAAAAATACCCAGAAGAGGAATAGCTGGTTTATACAGTGGATCCAAGCCTATTTTTTTTGAGGAGTCTCCACACTGCTTTTCAGAGTGGCCATGGAACTGGCTTTTATATTGGCTTATTTGTTTGCTTTTGCTTTTGAGTTGTCTAAGTTTCTTTTCTATTTTTGGTATTGATCCCTTATCAAATGTATCATTTGATTAAATATTTCTCCCCCTCTACGGCTGTCTGTCTACTGTGTTAATTGCTTCTTTCGCTGTGCAGAAATGCTTTGGCTTTGTGTATTTCTACTTGCCTTCTTTGCTTCTGTTGCTTTTGCTTTTGAATTTTTATCCAGAAAGTTCTTACCCAGACTCATGTCATGGAGATTTTCCCCCATGTTTTTGTCCAGCAATTTTAAAGTATGGGGCCTTCCAAGGAAGTATTTAATCCATTTGGAGTTGGTTTTTGCATATGATGAGAGGCAGGATTCTAACTTCACTCTTTTTATATGGATATCTATTTCCCCCAACAACATTTATGGAAGACACCACCATTTGCCAATTGTGTGTTCTTGGCACCTTTGTTGAAAATCGGTTGTGAATCTGTGACTTTATGTATTTATTTCTGGAGTATCTATTGTGTTCCACTGATCTATGCATCTGCTGCTCTGTTTAATACAGTTTTGTACATATTATAAAGTCAGATAATGTGATACCTCTGGACTTGTACATTTTTCCTCTCATTTTTTTTTAGTTATATGAGTTCTTCATGGCTTCATATGAATATCAGGGTTGTTTTTCCTGTATCTATTATATAGATATTGGTATTTTGATGGGGATTGAAATGAGTGTGTAGATAATTTTGGGTAATATAAGCTTTCAACAACATTAACTCTTACAATCTATAAACACATATTTATGACTTTATTTACAAGTTATTTATGGATTTATTTATGACTCCTTTAATATCTTTCTTTAGTACCTCATAGTTTTCAGTGTAGAACTCTTTCACCTCTTTGGTCAAATTTCCTCCCACATAATTTTTGTACTGATTGTACACAGTTTGTTTTATTTCTGTTTCAGGCCATTTGATATTAGCATGTGGAAACACTACTGATTTTATATGTCTGTTTTGTATCCTACAACTTTACTGAATTAATGTCTTAGTTCTAAAGTTTGGAATAGAATCTTTAGAATTTTATACAAATAAGATCACATCATTTACAAATAGGGACGATTTAAACATTTTCTTTTCCAATTTGGATGCTTTTTTATTTCTTTCTCTTGCCTAACCACTCCTTCAAAGTAGACATCCTTGCCTTTCTTGTTCCAGATCTTAAAAAGAAAGCTTTCAGCTTTCCCTTATTCACTGCAATGTTAGCTGGAGGTTTATCATATATGGCCTTTACTGCATTTTAGGAACATTCTATCTACATGAAATTTGTTGAGAGTCTTAGTCCATAAATTTTGCCAAATGCTTTTACTGCACTTAGTGAAATAATGATATGATTTTGTGTTTCATTCTATTAATGTGATGTATTACACTTAGAGATTTAAGGTTTCACCACCTGTAACATGCCACCCAGGGAACTAGGCTTCTGACACATGAAATTTCATGGGACGTACTTAGATCATATCCACACAACAGCACTGGGGAACTTTTATCATCTTGTTGATGTCACTAACTAAGAGGGAGCTTTTTAAATTAATTATTGTTTCTCTCATTTGAGGGATGGACAGTTCAATCAAGAAAGAAGAGAAAGAGCTTTTGAGTCATCTGGGTTCTCCAGTGGAATAGTAGGGAATTTTCAGTGTTACCCATTGTTTAACAGTGTTGCATTTTGTCCTCTCCTAAATCATTTCTGCAATGAGACCTATATCATATTACTGAAATTTTTAAATAGCCATGGAGTAAATGAAATTGCCTATTTCCTGGGTCTCTAAATTTTTAAATTTTGCCTTTCCTTACCCATTATAGCTGTGATGGCTAGTTTGATGAGTCAACACGACTGGGCTAAGGGATGTCAAAATATCTGGCAGAGTATTACTACTTGGTGTATACAGAAGAGATTAGAATTATGTCAGTAGTAAATAATATCCTTTCTTATCAATGTAGATCGACCCATACAGAGCAAAACTGTGAAGGAAGGGCAAATTCACCCTTTCTGCTTGAGCTGAGATAGCTGTATTTTCTGCCTTTGGATGTTGGTGTCCTGATTCTTGGTCTTTTAGACTAAGATCAGCAAATCCACAATCAGCCCTCCAATTCAGAGATGCTTACACTTAGACTAAAATATTCCATCAAATTTCCTGGTTCTCCAGCCTGTGGATGGCAGATCAAGGGAATGTTGGCCTCCATAACTACATACATATATGTATGTATGTATTTGCTTTATAGGTTCTGTTTATCTGAAGAACCAGATTACAATAGCAGTTCAAACATTGCCAAAATCAATTCTAGGAAAACAAAAACTGATGTTGCCAATATTGAAATCCAATCCAGTACACTCAACCAATAAGGATCACCTCTGAGTTTTCAACTCAGACTCTAGAGGAAAGAAGATCCTGGAAGGAGATCTTTCAACATTTGAGTGACCACAATCTGCAGCCAAGAATACTATATCCAGCAAAATTGAGCTTCAAATTTTGGGGAAAATAAGAACACTTTACAATAAGGTCAAACTTGCAGCATTCATGAACAGAAAATCAGCATTACAAAGAATCAAAACGCACAAGCATAGAAAATCAATAAAATCACATGCTATCAATAGACAACCAAGACAGCACAAAACTTACTAATAAAACAAGATGACTATGAACCACAACCATATAACTATCCTAAATCTGAATGTGAATGGTCTCAATACACCAATCAAAAGACATAGATTAGTAGATGGGATCCTAAAACAAAATCCAGTCTTTAAAACAAATCCAAAACAATGCTGCTTACAGGAGATCTACCTTGCTCACAATGATATCCAAAGTGTGAGGGTGAACAGATGGAAAAAATTTTCCAGATTTATGGCACAAGAAAGCAAGCAGGAAATCAACTGGGCTTAACAGACATCTACAGAACATTCCACCTAAGTCGGCTGAATTTACCTCAGCTCATGGATCCTTTTCTAAACTAGACCACATCCTAGTTCACTGAGGTAATCTTAACAAATAGAAAAAAGTTGATATAGTCCTATGTATTCTGTCAGACCACAACATTATGATCTTAGCAATCAACAACAAGAGAAACAATAGAAATTACTTAAATACTTGGAAATTGAATAATTCCCTCTTAAAGAAGGATGGATAAAGAGGCAATGAGAGCAGAAATCAAGAAATTCTTGGAAATAAATGAGAATGAGGAAAAAACGTATCAAAATATCTGGGATAGTATGAAGGCATTATTAGGTAAATTCATAGCACTGAGCGCATATATCAAAAATCTAAAAAGTGCAAGACTGAACAAGGCGACCACCCCACCACCAGTGACTCTGAGATGCTCCTGAGAAATACTTCATGCTGCAGGAGTGGATGTGGATTCCCATGGTAGGACAAAGCTCCCAGTGTGGGGGAACATTACCCTCCGCTAATTTTTTTAACTCCAAAGGAATAGAATGGTGCATTAACGAATATAAAGGACAAGTTTGTGGAGCCTGTGCAATCAGCCCCACACCCGGGGGAAGGGGAGCTACCCCAGAGGGGAGGAAACGGAGCGAGTTTCCTAATCAAATGCCCTAATCTGGTGGTGAGCCCCCTGACCTGATCACTCTTAATTTACAAGAGCTGGGTATAGAGCTCTGGGAATTAATTGCTCGCATTAGCGAACTTACAGCTGTTCCTGTGAGCGCCAGCATCAGGCTCACCATTGGGAAGGTTCCCTAAGGGCAGGGCTGGTTGCTCACTCAGCAAAAACAGAGCCAGACCCATAGTTTAAGCACGGTCCTGGGGACTCAGCCTCACAGTCAGTAAACCAGAATCTCCTGCCCCTTGATCTGGCAGTCTCCCAAGGGGACTGTGTGGTGCTGGATTCTCCTCTCCACCTTCGGTCGCCGTCAGCTGCACAGCAGGGGGAGGAGAGGAATCGGCACAAGAACTTTAACTCAATCGCGGTGGACAACACTTTTCTACCCATGCTCATGGTTTACAAGAGCTGATTTTCAAGTCCGTTAACCTAATCCATCACACCATCGAAACTAGGCTTCGGGTCGTCAGAGCTGACTGGCTCTGCCCACCATTGTGAGAGCTGGGCTGGACGCTCACAGTGAATCCAGATGCATCCTTTAAACACAGACTTGGGGCACCAGTCTCCACGAACAGAAAGAGAGAAGTTACTGACCCCCCCCCCAACCTGGTCGTCTGCCCTGGGGGCTGAGTGGAACTGCAATTCTCCTCTCCAGCTCGCAACCCTCTTGGATGAAGAACTTCTGCCCACCCCTCTACACGCTCAAATAGGAGGAGTCTGTGAACAGAGCTTGGTGCAGTAGGGCACATCTTTCTCAAGGGGACAGCCTGCCTCTGACTCTGCAAAAGCTGCCTGTAACTCTTTAACAAGGCAAGGTCTGACATCAGCCCCATGAACCTTTGAATAAAAGGGGCAGCCTGGGCTCTCCCTTAGCATCTGAGCCCTGTGCATAGCCAAGGCTAAGTAGGTCCTGACCTCTCCAGTTGGGCACCCCCCTAGCGCTTGCAACTGAGAACCACATAAGCACTGGCACAATCTGGACCATCCCTCCCCAGGTTTCTGTCAACCCCACAGAGCTGCTTTTAGATCATAAGTCACACAGAGTGGGTTGCCAGTGATCCTGAGGAAGCGAGTTTCAGTCTGGCCACTCTCCTTGGATCAGTCAGAGACCCACACATCTACACTAGGATCAGCTAGATTGTCTAAAGCTTCTGAGCCCCAGGCCCAAGAAATTCTAGAGTGTGGACAGGCAAAAAGTAACCATCTCAGGAATACAGCTCACGGTGTGCTGAAATCTATCCTCACAAGAAGTATGAGAAAACAGTTTTTTATACCCCTTTGCAACAGAAAAATTTGAGGAGATCCTCTAAGAAAAACCAGGTCACCAAACTTAACCAAACTGCTTCTCCCCCGACAAGCTCAACTGTGAAGAATCCTCAGCTAGATTACAGATTTGAACACATCCCCCAATGGTACATACTTGCTGACCTAGGGTGCAAAAAAATTCAGAACTTTCCCAACTAGTTTTGTTTTTTGTTTGCCTCTTGTTGTTTTTGTTTTTTAAACAGGGATCCCACTGGAGTATAATATTTTTAAATTGTTCATCTTATAACTTTTTAATGTTATTATAGTTTTTCTCTTTTTTTATCCTTTTTTGCTTTACAGTTAGTACTGATTTTGGTATTGGTGGATGTAAATATTTATCTGTGTGTATGTATTGGTTATTGGCTCCTACTGTCTCTATGTCTTCTTGAACCCAACTGCTAACCCTATACCATTGGAATCCAACCAGGAAAACATTTCATGATAGTAAAATAGCTAAGGCTCTGATGAGCGAAGATAACATGCCCCATACTAATCTCTTCTTGCCCTGTACTCTGGTAACTCCTTAATATTAGCAGTTTTCTCTCATCCTCACCCAAAGTCTTTACCCCACCCACACCCTATTTCTGTTTTCCTTATTCCTAATAGAATAACCTACTCCCCCCAATCCCTTGTTCCTCTTTACTAAGTCAGGTGTTCTAATATACCTCCCCAATTCACCTCCTTGACTTCCTGGTCATTTCTTCTCCCTACTTACAGAGACCCTGCTATCTGAAGAAAGAGACACTCTTCAAAACGGGTACTTGCTTGCTATCGTAATATATTTTGAGAACCCTCTCAAAGAAAACTGCTACTATTGGTGCTAGTCATCAGCACATCTGTTTTAGTTGAAGCAGATTAGTATCTGAACCCATAGGCTCTCAAGTTCTCACAGACTGGTCTGCCATCTATAGGTCTGATGTGACCAAATATCTACCCATCGCAATAAAGCAAAGCCATAAGAAGTTCCAATTACACCGCCAAGAGTAACAAGGTTGAACTCCAAGACACACTCTGTGTTTCTGAAAATGAGGAAAAGGGGAAATAACTCTCCTCCTCAACCTCACAGCTCTCCACCCAAGGATCCCATAGCCAGGGCCCTAGATGAAAATCAAAGATATTGTATCAACATTATGATTAGTAACTCAATCAAAGAGTTGAGAGAAGAAACAAGGAAAGAGATCAGAGAAAAATTTCAAGAGATAACAGACAACTTTTACAAGGAAATAAGGGAGAAATTCCATGAGATGAAAGATCAGCTATAAAGAAATTAGCATTCTGAAAAGAGATGTAGCAGAGCTATGAGGTTTGAAAAACACTGTTAACCAAATCAAATTTTCACTAGAAGATACCAATGCCAGATTATACTCCACTGAAAATAGAACTTCAGGTCTTGAAGAACGATCACCAGACAATGAATATTGGCTAAGTAATGTCAAATGTCAAAGAGGATAAACAAGATAAGCAACTTACATTACATGATCAGAACTTTCAAATAATATTTGATGAGATGAGAAGTAATCTGAGAATCATTGGCCTGGAGGAAAATTCCAAACAGCAAACAAGAGGTGTTAAAAAACTTTTAAGTGAAATCATAAGCTAGAACTTCCCTCATCTTACAATTGATCCGGAATATCATATCCAAGATGCTTATAGAACACCAAACAGGCCTAATCAAATGAGAAATTCACCAAGACATATCATATACTAAATGAATAACAGAGAAATTAAAGCAGCTAGAGAAAAGCCCCAAATCACATTCAGAGGCAAACCAATTCGGATCACTATGGATTTTTCAGATCAAACAATGAAGGTCAAAAAAGGTTGGAACAATATCTTTCAAGTGTTGAAAAATAACAACTTCCATCCAAAGATAATATGCCCTGCAAAACTCAGCTTCAAATGTGATGGGGAAATTAAATACTTCAACGATAAACTCAAGCTAGAAAGATACATGAACACAAATCCTGCACTATAGAATATTCTCAAATATGTTCTCCAATCAGAAGAAAATGCTAATGATACTCTAAATCCTTGAACAAGGGTGAGTCAATAACCACATTATACACAAATTGACTTCCAAGATGCCTCAAAGCTCTGTAATTTTCACAAAGTCTGACACTCAGCCTCCCATATCTATTCTAACTTTGAATGTGAATGGTCTCAATGCTCCAATTAAAAGGCACAGACTGGCCCACTGGATCAAAAAAGAAAATCCAACAATGTGTTGCCTGCAAGAGACACATTTGACACTCAAAAATAGACACAAGCTGAAAGTGAAAGGTTGGCAAAATGTCTACCAGGCCTGCAGCCCAAAAAAGCAAGCTGGTGTGGCAATTCTAATTTCTGATAAAATTAATTTCCAGCTAAAACTAGTCAGAAAGGACAAAGAGGATCACTTTATCATACTAAAAGGGACAGTTCATCAAAAAGATATAATGATAATTAACATTTATGGCCCCAATGATAATCTCTCCAAATATATGGAAAAATACTCAAGGACATTAATCTCCTCATTGATCTCAACACAATAATCGTGAGGGACTTCAACACACCACTATCAACTCTAGACAGATCATCAGAACAAAAAAATCAATAAAGACATCTCCAATCTGAACAACTCTATTATTCAGTCAGGCTCACAGACATCTACAGAATATTCCATCCTAAAACAGCTGAATTTACCTTCTTCTCAGTGGCTCATGGATCCTTATCTAAAATGGACCACATCCTAGTTCACCAAGATAATCTTAAAAAATATAAAAAAGTGGATATAGTCCTATGTATTTTGTCAGATCATAATGCTATGATCTTAGCAATCAACAACAAGAGAAACATCAGAAACTATTCAAGTTCTTGGAAATTGAATAAATCCCTCTTAAATGAAGGATGATTAAAAGAGGCAATCTTGGAATTGAATGAGAATGAGGAAACAACATATCAAAACCTCTGGGACATCATGAAGGCATTCTTAAGAGGTAAATTTACAGCACTGAGTGCATACCTCGAAAATCTAGAAAGAGCCCAGAGAAATAGCCTTATGCTACAACTCAAACGACTACAAAAAAAGGAACAATCCAACCCCAGAGCTAACAGAAGACTGGAAATTACTAAAATCAGAGCTGAAATCAACTAAATAGAGAACAAAAAAAGAAAATACAAACTATTAGCAG
The DNA here is from genome assembly GCA_004027875.1 of Aplodontia rufa. Taxonomy (NCBI): domain Eukaryota; kingdom Metazoa; phylum Chordata; class Mammalia; order Rodentia; family Aplodontiidae; genus Aplodontia; species Aplodontia rufa. Next base: position 205,508 of record PVKS010000335.1, read on the forward strand.
AAGTAAGAGTTGTTTCTTTGAAAGAGTCAGCAATTGACAGACCCCTTGCTAACCTCACTAAAAGGAAGAAAGAAATAAAGCAAATCAACAAAATCAAAGATGAAATTGGGATTATCACTACAGACTCATCCAAGATCCTGAAGATTATCAGAACCTATTTTGAAAATTTATACTCTGCCAAATTTGATAACCTGAAGGACATGGACAGGTTTTTGGACATCCCCTCTTTAACACAGGAGGACATTGAAAACCTCAACCAACCCATCACAGAAAGCGAAATTGAAGCAGCAATCAAAGCTCTCCCAAAAAATAAAAGCCCAGGTCCGGATGGATATATATCAGAATTCTACCAAGCCTTCACAGGAGAACTTACACCGATCCTCTACAAGCTCTTCCAGGAAATTGATAGAGAGGGAACACTCCTAAACACTTTTTATGAAGCAAATATTATACTGATTCCAAAGCCCAACAAAGACACATCAAAGAAAGAAAACTACAGACCAATTTCCCTGATGAACATTGATACAAAAATCCTTAATAAAATTTTAGCTATTCGGATACAAAAGCACATTAAAAAGTTAATTCATTATGATCAAGTGGGTTTCATTCCAGGAAAACAAGGCTGGTTCAATATACGCAAATCAGTAAATGTAATTCACCACATAAACAGAATAAAAAACAAAAATCATATAATCATCTCAATTGATGCAGAGAAGGCATTTGATAAAATTCAACACCACTTTATGCTCAAAACTCTGGAAAAGATAGGGATCAAGGGAAGATACTTTAACTATGTCAGATCCATTTATGACAGACCCATAGCCAACATTGTCCTCAATGGAGAAAAACTGAAAGCATTTCCACTGAAGTCAGGTATGAGACAAGGCTGTTTGCCATCCCCACTCTTGTTCAATATAGTCCTTGAAACCCTTGCCAGAGCTATCAGGCAAGATAAGGAAATCAAGGAATTTATACAGGAAAAGAGGAAGTTAAGTTATCTCTATTCCCTGATGGCATGATTCTATACCTAGAAGACCCAATAGCATCGGCCAGAAAACTCCTAGAACTTATAGGCGATTTCAGCAAAGTGACTGGCTACAAGATCAACTCCACCAAGTCACTAGCTTTCCTTTACTCCAGCAATAAATCCGTAGAAGAAGAAATCAGGAAATCTCTCCCATTCACCATCTCCTCCAAAAAAATGAAATACTTGGGCATTAACCTTACAAAGGATGTTAAGGACCTCTACAAAGAAAACTATCAAACATTAAAAAAATAAATTGCAGAAGACCTGAGTAGATGGGAAAACATTCCATGCTCATGGTTAGGCAGAATCAATATGATAAAAATGGCCATTCTACTCAAAGCCCTATACAGATTTAATGCAATCCCCATCATGATACCAATGGCATTCTTCACAGATATAGAAAAAGCAATTCTCAAGTTCATATGGAATAACAGAAGGCCCAGATTAGCCAAAACATTACTCTACAGGAAGGAAGAAGTAGGGTATATCTCAATCCCTGGCCTGAAATTATATTACAGAGCTGTGGCAAAAAAAAGCTTGGTATTGGTATCAAAACAACTGAAGACCAGTGGAACAGAATAGAAGATCCTGAGACAAACCTCCATATCTTTAACTATTTGATATTTGATAAAGGGGGCAAAAGCATAGTGTGGAAGAAAGATAGCCTGTTCAACAAATGGTGTTGGACAAATTGGACAGCCATGTGTAGACAACTGAAACTGGATCCTTATCTTTGCCTTGCATAAAAATTAAATCAAAATGGTTCAAAGATCTGGATATTAAGCCAGCAACTTTAAATTTACTTGAAAAAGAAGTAGAGTCAACACTACAGGACATAGGGGTTGGCGGCACCTTCCTTAACAAAACTCCCATGACCCAAGCAGTAAAGTCAAAAATAAGTGAATGGGATGCAATTAAACTAAAAAGCTTTTGCACAGCTAAAGAATTAGTCAAAAATGTCAAGAGAGATCCTACAGAATGGGAGAAAATTTTTGCCTGCTATACCTCAGACAGAGGGCTAATATCCAAAATATATAAAGAACTTAAAAAAAAAAAAAAACCAAACACCGAAATCACAAATAATCCAGTCAATAAATGGACTATGGATCTAAAAAGAAATTTCTCACCAGAGGAAGTCCAGAAAGCCCATAAATATATGAGAAAATGCTCTACATCATTAGCAATAAGAGAAATGTAAATCAAAACTTCAATGAGATTCTACCTCACACTTATTAGAGTGGCAAAAATGAAGAATATGAACAACGATAGATGCTGCAGGGGCTGTGGGAAAAGAGGAACACTGTCAAATTGCTGGTGGGTCTGCAGAGTGGTTCAGCCACTCTGGAAAGCAGTGTGGAGACTCCTCAAAATATTAGAGCTAGAACCACCTTATGACCCAGCTATCCCACTTCTGGGTATTTTCCCAAAAGAGTTAGAATCAGCATATTTTAGAGATACGGCTTCATCAATGTTTATAGCAGTTCAATTTACTATAGCTAAACTATGGAATCAATCCAGATGCTCCTCACTGGATGAGTGGATTCAAAACCTTTGGTACATATATACAATGGAATACTACTCGGCCATTAGAGGAAAATGATATTATGGCTTTTGAAGCCAAATGGTTGGAGATGGAAAAAAATATGTTAAGTGAAGTATCCCAATCTCAGAGACTCAAGGGCCAAATGTTTTCTCTCATTTGTGGAAGCTAGAAAACAACTGGAAAACAGTATGTTAGATGGCTAAGCTAATAATAACCTCAACATTTATGAATTTTTACACAAACGGGAGAACTTTGCCTAGGATACCTGGAGACATAGGGAGGGGGGAAGGGAGGAGGAAGGATATCTAGGAGATGGGAGGGAGGAAGTATGGGGGAATCAACTCAGAAGGAGATCTCCAACCTCCATGAGAAGTCCATTCAACACAGAGGTTCATTTCAGGGAAAAAGAGCCACAGGGAACACAAGGGGGGGAACCATGGAATGGCATCAGCCTTGGCTAACTATGTGAATATGCATTTTTTCTTGAGTGTTTGATAGTGATTCCCCCTCAATTGTAAGTCTATATTCAACTAATAAATTAAAAAAGAAAGAAAGCTGGAGTTGCAATACTTATATCTGACAAAGTAGATTTCAAGCATAAATAATTCAGAAGAGATAAAGAAGGCCACTACATCTTAATAAAAGGAAAAATATAACAGGAAGGTATAACCACAGTAAATGTATACTTTCCAAACACCAATGATTCCAACTGTGCAGAGAAATTACTCCCTCCATAACATAAAACCACTTGTATACTTCAACATGATAATACTGGGAGATTATAACACTTCTTTTTCACCATTAGATTTTCAAAGCAAAAAATAAATAAATAAATGCAGAAATCTCCAGCTTAAACAATCCCATAAACCAAATGGACTTAACAGACATCCATGGAATAATACACCCCAAATTTGCTGAGTATGCCTTCTCAGCATCACATCGTTCTTCCTACAAACTAGATCATATTGTAGTTCACAAAGGAAATCTCAGCAAATATAAGAAGTAGATACTATTCCATCTATCCTATAAGACCATGAAACCATGTCTCTCACAAATAATAGCAAAAATTATAACAGAAAACACACATATACATGGAGATTGAATAATACCCTCCTAAATGAAGAATGGATCCAAGAAGACATGAGAACATAAATCAAGAAATTCTTGGAAGCAAATGAGAATGAAGACACAATATGTTGAAACCTTTGGAACAGCATGAAAGCATTCTCTGTTTTTCTGAGAGCAGAGGCAGTGAGAGAGAGAGAGAGAGAGACAAAGAGAGAATCAATATTATTTAGTTCCTCATGTTGCCTTCATTGCTCCAACACTTCATTGTATATGTCATGCTGGGGTATGAACACACACACCCTCACACATAACAGGCAAGTACCATAACCATTGAGTGACCATTTCAGCCCCATGAAAGCATTCTTTTTTTTTTTTTTTTGGTAGAATGGGAAATTTTTTATTTCTCTAATAATTTAAATTTTATCTGTGAATATTTGTTTGAATTTCAAGACATCATTAATTACTGTTAGGGGGTGGTTGAAATATTACTTCAAATTTTCTGAAGAGTTGTATCATTTGGTTTTGCTCTGTATTTTCCAAACAGTTGAACCTTTACCAGGAACCATTACCAATGGAAATATAGTATATTAATAGGTTAACAAAAGTTAATTTTCTTTTCTTCTATTTGTTCAACATGCTCTTACATATTTGAGTGAAGCATTATTACATACTCATGCATAGATGGATATCGGCAAAGTAAGTTAAAGCTGATCCTAGTCAAGAATCTTCAACCTTTGACCACTCCCTGCTCTCATATCTCCTCTACTTTACCCCCATGTTATATATAGAAATATTCATATATGTGTGTATTAGTTTTTTAATTTTCTGATCTTCTCTGACCACCTGTGTATAGTTGGGCTTCTCATGGGAGTTGAGAGTTCCCAGTAGCATTGATATCCCCCCAATCCCTCCTTTACCGCCTTGCCTCCTTACCTTCTTCCCCTAGCTTCATAGTCATGCTTCCCCCTGCTTATGTGAAAATTCACCTATGTTGAATTTATTTTTTGAGCATTGCTAATTTCAATCTGTCTTATATTTTACTCTAGCTTCCACATATGAGAGAAAACATTTGGCCCTTAAGTCTCTGAGTTTGGGAAATTTCACTAAGCAAATTTTTTTCCATCTCCATCCATTTGGTTGCAAATGCCATGATATTGTTCTAATAGAAGAGTAGAACTCTCTCTCTCTCTCTCTCTATATATATATATATATATATATATATATATA
>PVKS010000336.1:0-109889 GCA_004027875.1 Aplodontia rufa
CCTATTTCTTCCTTTCTATAGAGGAGTGATTTGGCTAGTCTGGGTCTCCTGTTGTTCCATATGAACTTGAGAATTGCTTTATCTATATCTCTGAAAAATGCCATAGGTATCTTGATGGGAATTGCATTAAATCTGTACAGGGCTTTGGGTAGAATGGTCATCTTTATTATATTGATTCTGCCTAACCATGAGCATGGAAAAGAGATAATCTTAACAACCAAGTATCAAGTAGGAAGCCTCAACCTAGTCAGCATATTTTCATAGTAACTAATAAGGTGAGAAAACATATGGTCAAAATATGCACATTTCTCAAAACAAAACAAAAACTGAAATAAAATAAGTGGATCTAAAATGAGGTGCTTTAGCTGATTTCTGGTAAATATTTAAAGAAAGATATCAAGAAAGTTAAAAGTTATGTTTTAGGGCTGAGGATATAGCTCAGCGGTAAATCACTTGCTTAGCATTTATGAAGCCCTGGGTTTAATACCCTAGCACTGAAAAAGAAATCAAACAGTATTTTTTTATTTTTAAAGAAAGAGAGGGACAGTAAGAGAAAGAGAAAGAGATAATCAATTTTACTCAGGTTTTCATGTGGCTTTCATTGCTCTGACACTTTATTTTGTATGTGGTGCTAGGGTTCAAACCTGCATCCTTGCACATGATAGACAAGTGGTGTAACCACTGAGTAATTGCTACAGCCTCTAAACAATTTTTAAGTGAAGTTGGCTAATGACAAGTGGTAGATAACTATTATAGAAAAAGAGCAATACAGAATAAATGCAACTTTTCATGTGATGCATAACTAAGTCAATAATCCTATGTGCAAATTCATCAGCTCTAGCAATTTCTCCCTCTTTTTAAATCAACATATTTATTTTTTCATCTGGTTTTTTTGTTTTGTTTTTCTGATACTTAGTTGTGTATGTGGTGTTAGGGTTCAAACCTAGGTCCTTGTTCATGCCAGGCAAGGGCTTTAACCACTGAGCCAATGTTCCAGATGCAGTATCTCCCTCTTTACCCACTATCAGTGCTTAAAAGAATTAAAAAGACTTAAAAGTTTTTAATTGGGGCTGGAGTGGTATCTCAGCAGTTACAGTGCTTGCCTGGCATACATTAAGACATGGTTCAAACCCCAGCACCACGTACACATGGAAGTGTCGGAGCAATGAAAGCCACATGGAAAACTAAATAAATTTGATTGTCTCAAAAAAAAAAGTTTTTAATTGTTAGGGGTAGGGGAATGAAGACTGTGGCTGAAGTTATTTAAAATGAGGGCAACCCAACGGAGCATTTGGCTTTATGTATGTACTTACTAGAAAGACCTGTCATATTTTATATTTAATCTGTAATTCTGCAGTCTGATTGGAAATCGAATCACTGCCAAGAACATATAGTGAGCTAAATGTGAAATAGGAGCCAGATTACAAAGGAAAATCCCCATGCTCTCCATGCTCTTGACGTGTAAGATAACTGCTTCCTCAACCCTCACATGTCCATTTCAACCATAGACAGGGAAAGGGAATTTTTCTTGGCAGAAGGTATGTTAGTCCTTTCAGAACATGAGAGCTGAACAGCGCACTAGAGCCTGGAAGCTGAGGGCCAATTGCACATTGTGCCTTGTTCCCTCTCCAGTCTCTTCCAAGAAGGAACTTGCAAGAGAAAGAATCACAAAAAGTGAATGACAGCAATCAACTACATGCATTTTAAATGGATCTTGGGCAATGTTCATTAATGTTAGCTTGAGTAAGATACAAAATTCTAGTTAAGATGATGAGATTTAGGAGCTGGAGTGGTGGCTCAGCAGTTTCAGGGCTTGCCTCACATGCACAGGGTCATGGGTTCAAACCCCAGCACCACGTACACAACAGTTGGAGCAAGGAAAGGCATATGAAAAAACTAAATAAAATTGGTTCTCTTTCTCTCTCTCACTGCCCCACTGTCTTTAAATAAATAAATAAAAAGAGATTTATGTATCATCTGTGTTCTAATAACTGATCCTCAGTATTTCTTCACTGCTCAGGCCAAAAATGTAGGAGCACACAACCAATCTGCCAAATCCTGTATGGTTACCTTCAAATATATCTTAAATTTAATGCTTGTCACAACTTCTATTCATATCGCTCTGCCCTAAACCACCATCATTTCTCTCTAGATCACTAGAGGCCAGTAACACTCTCAGTTAACTAATTGTGAAAACCAAAAACCTCTCCAGACATTGCCAAATGTCACTGAGGGTGGGGGTAAAATCAACCCCAGGTGAGGACACTGTCTAGATTGTCGCCAGCGATATCCTCATTGGTTCTTCCTGTTCTGCTCTTGCCTCACTACAATCTATACCCCAAGAAGCACCTGAGTGATCTCATTAAGCACATAAATCATCACATTCTGCTCCTGGATTAACACATGTGACTTCCTTTGTGTTGAGCACACGTCTCAAACTTCTGATATTATTTCCTTTGCCCTCACCTTCAGTCACCATTTGCCATCACTCTGACCTTCCTGACATCCCTCATTTCTAGCTCAGGGCCTTTGCCCGTTATGTTCCCTCTGCCTGAAATTCTCTTCCTACAGATCATACATGTTACGGTGCATCATTCAAGCTACAGTTTAAAATATCTTCTTAAGCTTTCCCTGAACTCACTTGTGAAACAAGTCCCCTGTAGCTGCTCTCCGTCATCTTACTCTATTTTTATTAGTATCATGGATTATATTATTTATGTCTCCTATTTATTATCTGTTAAAACATTGACTTTATGAGAGGCAGGGCAAAAATTGGTGTTGTTCACCACTTTATCCTTAATCTCTTGTAAACCACCTGGCCAAATAAGGCATTCAAAAAATATGAGCTAACAAATTTGTGGCTGATTTGTTGGCTGACTAAGCACCTATGTGATTCAGCTTTGGGGTTTGGAAATTGGTACAAAAATGAATAATTAGACATGGTTCCTCTACTCCAGGAGCTTGAACAAGAGAGGTTTCAGAGAAATAAAAAAAAAAAGTATTTACTACACCAAGTGGTATTTACTATAATGGGGGAAGCAGGAGTAGCAGAAGCAATTAACTTAGATCTGGAGAAGCTAGAGAAGACATTCTAGAGAGAGCAACATGGACAAGATGGGAATGGGTGTTAGGGGCTAGGGGAATAGGTGTTAGGGGCTAGATCATGTGTCCCTGTCTCCAAATTCATATTTTTAAATTCTAACCCTCAGTAGCTCAGAATGTGGCTGTACTAAGGACAGGGACTTTAAAGAGGTAATTGAGATAAAATGAGACCTTTGGGTTGGGCCTAATCCAATCTGACTTGTTTCCTTACAAGAATAAGAAAGCTGGACACACAGAGAGATACTAAGTCTACAAGTGAGGCACAGCAGGAAAATGGTCATCCCTAAGCTCAGAACAGAGACCGGAAATGCTCCTCCTGACCCTCAGAAGAAACCTACCTGCCCATACCTTGCTCTCTAACTTCTGGCCTCTGGAACTATGAAAATAAACTTCTGTTGTTTAAGCCCCCAGTCTGTGATGGTTGGTTTTGGTAGCTTTAGCAAACAAATGCAGTATGTTGGAAAAGCAGGTCTAACAGTGGGTGCACAGCACTTGAATGTGGGTAGGGAAAGAGAAAGGCTGAGGAGGTAAGCAGGCTCAGGAAAGCCAGTGTAGGAATCTGACCACTCTAATGAAGGTGCTAAGCAACCCCCCAAAACAGGCAGCAGAGTAAGGTGATTAATTTGCTTCTGAAAGAATTTTAGTGGTAGCATGATTTGGGGTAAGGAATACCAGAGATTCTGGGGCAACAAGGAGGTGCACAACTTTGGAGTCAAATAGACTTTTAATTCTGGCTCTACCATTTAAAATCCCTATGACCTTGGACAAGTTCTTACCCTTCTTTGGCTTCTATTTCCTTGTATGTAATTATAGACATTATAATTCTTACCCCAGGAGATGATATGAGGATTAATTAAGACAGCTTTGTAAAATACTTGGCACAGTACCTGAAACATTGTAAGCAATGACTGATTGGTAGCTATTAAAATGTCTAATGCAGTAATAGTAAATCTGAGAAAAGGGATAAGCTTGAGACATCTTAAAGATAAATAATCTTGAAAAATTGGCATAAAGTTTATTTTACGCTTGGGGGCTAGGGAGGAAAAGAATTTAAAAAAATAGCTTGCAGACTTTTGACGCTGGCAGCTTTTGGAATGCAATGCCATTCACCAACATAGGGAACATGAGAGAAGAGGCAGGGAGGGAAGAGTATGAGTTTCGTTCTGGATAAGTTGAGTTTGAGAGACTCCTAGTACATTTCAGAGGAGTTATGTCATGGCTCCTTGAATATAGGGATCTAGGATCAAGAAAGAGGCTTGAAGTAGAGCTAGAGATGAGATCCATCAGACTTTTCAGAGAAATTGTGCAGAGCAACAAAGGAAGCAGAGTACGAGTTGGACTCCAGGGATACATCCACAGGCAGAAGGAGAGGAGATACTGAAAAGGAGCCGCCAAAGAAATAAAATAAAAAGAACAAGTTAAGCCAAAGAAGGAAATAAGGTTTAAAAAGAGTAATGTGAAAAGGCAGAAGAGAGATTGGATAAGGTAACCAACAACACATGCCCATTGGACTTGGCAGTGCCAAGATGGCAGGTATGACTGGGGAAAGAGTGATTTCATGGAGTGACAGAGATAGAATCCCTTTTGTAATGGGGTGAGAATAAGTGACAGGTGAGTTATAGTTTGACTGTGAGATGTCCCCCAAAAGCTCCTCTGTTAATGCAAGAAAATTCAAAGATGGTGTGATTAGATTATGAAAACTGTGACCTAATCAGTCCATCCTAGTTTGACTGTATTGACTGAGTGGTAAATAGGCAGGTGGAGGTGGGTCACCATGGGTGTGCCCTGGAAGGATTCATCTTCCCTAAGACCTCTCCTTGCTTCCCTCTCTCTATTTCCTGGTTGCCATCAATGGAGCAGCATATCTCTACCATGCCATTCCACATGATATTTTGCCTTACCGTGGGCCCAGAACAATGTACTTGGTGGACCAAGGACTAAAGCTCTGGAAATATAAACTAAAATAAACTCTCCACTCCCTTCTATTTGTTCTTGTCAGGTATTTTGGTCACAGGGATGCAAAGCTAACACACTAAGGAAGCGAATATTGTGAGCTTTCTGAAGGAAAAAGGGAAGGAGATAGAAGGAAAATTATTTTGCCCCAATTCCTTCAAAACTCCTTCTTTTCCACCATCCTATCATCACTTCATCCCAGGAATTCCTGACCTTGGATCCACAGATCTCAAATGGTTCATAAATGGAGTTCAAGGGGTCTATGTGTTTAGAAAGGAGAAAAAAATACAACTGTAATTTCACGAAATTGAAATCTAGCTTTTTCACTCATTTTAAATTTAGGCAAAAACTACAGAAGATTAACTGTATCTGTTACTGTCAAAAATATTTTTTCATATCGTTTTACAGTTGTCGCAGATTTCTCAAAATATCATTTATACTCATCACTTTAATGAAATTATAGTAGTTATTTTAAACTTGCTGTCAGATCTTACAAATAAATTGTTTAAAATATTTTGAGAATTCTATTTAAATGTAGTTCATTTTCTTTGGAACCATAAGTATTTTTTTGTTTTTTGAAAACATTATTCCAAGAGGGAGTACATAGGCATCCCCAGATGACAAATCTCCAGGCATCTTTGCATGAAAAGGTTAAGACTTCCTGCTAGCTCATTACATAAGCCATATCTATTTTGTTATCTCCAGTGCTTTAAGTCTGTGTGTGCTTCTGCCCTTACTTCTGACTAAAAACCACAATTGACTCCTGTGTTCCTCCAGGGAAAATAGCCATGTGCCTCTCTGTTATTTTCAATTGTTCTGACCACCCATTGGTCCTTTTTCTTCTCACCTGGTCATGGAGCCACTAGCTGTTTTGAGATATAGGATTGATTCAAGTATTAATTCACTTGTTTGTGTCCCATCAACAAATATTATTGAGCACAGCTACTGTGCTGGAATTTATAATTTAGGAGGATTGTCAAACCAAAGTTACAAGACAACCTGGAAGCTATTTGGCTTAGCACAAAGTTGTGGTATACCAGGTACCAGAGAAAACTTCATCAGCAAATGACATTAAGAATGAAGAGAACACTATGAAAGGACTGAGTTTGCCACGATTGGGTGAGTAATGTCTGTAAAACCATGATTATGTTTGCCAAAAATCTTTGAAACATTAACCATACTAGAATAAGAGATCCCACCCCCACCCCCACCCACCGTCTTGGTAGACAGATTTAGCATACTTACTTAGACCTAAGAAAAAAATTGAGGAACAGATCGAATATTTAGAACATTTGACTTCCTTTATGCATTTATACTGAGAAACAATGTTTATGATCAATACAGGTAAAAATATTAGGCAGCACCCATTTAAAAAACATTTTGATATGAAGAACTGTCAGGTTTTCATAAATGAGTGCATGACATCTGCTGGCCAAATTGTATAATTTTCTTCTCCAAAGAAATGTGAATGATAATATCTAAGATTACTAACACTTTTTCCCTTCTGAAGGGATTTTGTGTGAGATCTGAGCTTTCCTTTAATAACCAACAAAGAGGAAAGTCTTTCAATAGTAAATTTGGTCCTTGCTTTGTTTTGAGCTTGAAAAGGTTAAGACATTTAAAGAATTTGAATAGTGAAGTTTATTTAATACCGGGTAAACTGAGACCTGGAGAGAAGTACTGTTTCACTTGAGGTCACAAGTGGGTTGGTCAGCTAACTCTAGAGCGCTAGCTTTTATTGTCCATTTCCAGGCTAGGCAAGGACTTGGGTTGTTCGTTAACTTGTCATCTATCTCTTGTTATTTGACACAGCAATTCAGAAATTTTATTACTAGTGATATCAAAAATACATATCCAGGGGCTGGACTGGTGGCTTGACAGTTGTGGTGCTTGCCTGGCATGCATGAGAACCAGGATTTGAACCCAGCATCATGTACACATCAAAGTGTCAGAGCAATGAAGGCCACATGAAAAACTAAATAAAATTGATTCTCTCTTTCTCTCTAAAAAAAAGGAAATAAATATCTAATGTCTTTCCTTTTTCAAAAAATTCTGATATATTAATGTAAACTTTACATAAAGTAAAAGTCATCAATTGTAAGTATACAGGTCTATGAATTTTGATAAATGTGTATCAAATGTGTACCACCACCACAATCAGGATCTGCATGCATGCATTCCTACCCACACACACCCCACACAATTTCCTTTTAATTCATGCATAATAGTTGCAAGTTTGTGGCATGGTATGGCCTTTTGATATATGTAAGCAATGTGTGATGATCAGATCAGGGTAACCGGTGTATCTATTACCTAGGACACTTAATTCTTTGTGTTGGGAACATTCAAAATTGTCTCTAATAGCTATTTGGAAATATTCAATTGATCATTGTCAAACATAGTTATCCTGCTATTCTATAACCTTCCTCTTTTTTATTGAGAAATTTATTTGTTGACCAATCATATAAGTTTTTAATGAAATAATATCATATGAATACAGATTCTGAAGATTAGATTTACTCCCAAGAGTGCCCCCCCAATTACCCACCATTATCCCTCCCCTCCCCTTCCCAAAACATTTCTAAAAATGTATTAGGTTGTACAACATTACAACTTATCCGGATTTATCACATGATAATAGACCTCCTTTCTCAATGGCCTGGGTCTAGTTCCTGCCTCCACAGATGAGTGAAGACATTCGACCTTTGGGTCTCTGGGTTATGCTGATTTCACTCAGCATAATTTCATCCATAGCCATCCATTTTCAGTCAAAGGCAGCAATATCATTGTTTCTAATTGCTGTGTAAAATTCCATGGTATATATGTACCACAGTTTTTGGATCCATTCATCCAGTGAGGGACATTTGGGTTGTTTCCATAATTTAGCTATTGTAAATTGAGCTGCTATGAACATAGATATTGCTATGTCTCTGTGTCTCTGTAATGTGCTGATTTCTAAATCCCCTGGAAAAATACCCAGGAGAGGAATAGCAGGATCATATGGTGGGCTCATCCCTAGTTTTTTGAGGATTCTCCACACTGCTTTCCAGAAGGGCTGTACCAGTCTGCAGTTCCACCAACAGTGTGTTAGTGTGCCTATCTCTCCACAGCCCCTCCAGCATCTACTATTGTTTATTTTCTTCATTTTTGCCAATCTGACTGGCATGAGGTGATATTTTAATGTAGTTTTCATTTGCATTTCTCTGATTACTAGTGATTTAGAGCACTTCTCAAGTATTCATTGGCTTGATCAATGACCTCTGTTGAGAAATTTCTATTTAGCTCTTTGGCCCATTTATTGATTGGGTTGTTTGCAGTTTTGTGGTTGAGGTTTTTGAGGATTTTGTAGATTCTGGGTAAGAGACCCCTGTCAGAGGAATCATAGCCCATGATTCTCTCCATTTCTGTAGGAAACCTCTTGATTCTTTAGATTGCTTCCTTGGCAGTGCAAAAGCTTTTTAGCTTTATGACATCCCATTCACTGATTTTTTACTTTACTTCCTTCACTTTAGGAGACATGTTGAGAAAGTCTTTGCCTACTCCCAAATGCTGAAGTGTTGGACCTAATTTGTTTTATTCCTAGCTCCTTTATCCATTTTGATTTGATTCTCATTCAAGGAGAAAGATATGGGTCTAATTTCAACTTTCTGCAAGTGGCTGTCCAGTTTGTCCAGCACCATTTGTTGAAGAGGCTGTCTCTCCTCCATGTAATAGTTTATCCCCCTTTGTCAAAAATCAGATGTTTAGAGATTTGAGGGTTTGTTTCAGGGTCTTCTATTCTATTCCATTGGTCTTCTTTCCTATCTTGATACCAGTATCATGCTGACTTTGTTATTACAGCTCTATAGTATAGATTTAGATCTGGTATGGCAAAACCACCTGTTTCGTCTTTCTTGCTTAGTAATGTTTTGGCAATTCTAGGTTTCTTATTGTTCCAAATGAATTTGAGAATTTCTTTTTCTATGTTGGTAAAGAATGACAGGTATCTTTATAGGGATAGCATTAAATCTATATAGAGCTTTCGGTAGAATGGCCATTTTTATTATTTTAATTCTGCCTAACCAAGAGCATGGAACATCTTTCCATCTTCTTAGGTCATCTTGGATTTCATTCAATGACCGATAATTTTCGTTGTACAGATCTTTGATTTCCCTTGTAAGGTTAATTCCCAAGTATTTTATTTTTTTCGAAGCTATTGTGAATGGGACTGATTTCCTGATTTCTTCATCAGTCCTATTATTATTAGTGTATAGGAACACTATTGATTTATGGGTGTTTGTCTTGTAGCCTGCCACTTTGCTAAATCTGTTTATAAGTTCAAGCAGTTTACTGACGGAGTTTTTTGGACCTTCCAAATATAAGATCATGTTGTTAGCAAAAAGGGAGAGTTTGACTTCCTCTCTTCCTATTTTTATCCCTTTGTTTTTTTTTCTCTTGCCTAATTGCTTCAGCTAGGGTCTCAAGAACAATATTGAATGAAAGTGGTGAGAGTGGACAGCCTTGTCTTGTTCCCATTTTAGTGGAAATGCTTTCAGCTTTTCTACATTTAGTATTATACTATCTGAGGGTTTAGCATATATAGCCTTTACGTAGTTCAGAAATGATCCTTTGAACCCTATCTTCTCTAGAGTTTTGAACATAAAAGGGTGCTGGATTTTATCAAAGGCCTTTTCTGTATCCATTGAGATGATCATATGGTTTTTGTTCTTGATTCTGTTTAAGTGGTGAATTATGTTAATTGTTTTGCCTATGTTGAACCAGCCCTGCATTCCTGGGATGAAGCCCACTTGATCATGATGGATTATCTTCTTGATAAGTTTTTGAATACGGTTTGGTAGGACTTTATTAAGGATTTTTGCATCCAAGATCATCAGGGATATTGGTCTATAGTTTTCTTTTTTTGATGTATCCTTGTTGGGTTTTGGTATCAGAGTTATGGTTGCTTCATAAAAAGTGGATAGGAACGTTCATTCCTTTTCAATTTCTTGAAATATCTTAATAAGGAGAGGTGTTAGTTCCTCCTGAAAAGTATGGCAAAAATCAGCTGGAAAGTCATCAGGTCTTGGGCTTTTCTTCTTGGTAGACTTTTAATTGCAATATGGATTTCAGTGCCTGTGATTGGGCTATTTAGGAATTCAGTATCATCCTGAGTCAATTTAGGGATGTTGTATGTGTAGAAATTTATCTATTTCTTCCAAATTATCAAATTTGGAGGAGTATAGGTTTTCAAAATATGATCTTATAATTTGTTGGATTTCTATGGGGTCAGTGGTTGGCGATCACTCCCTTTTCATTGGAGATTTTATTAATTTGCTTCATTTCTCTCCTTATTTTAGTTAGATTTGATAGGGGTCTATCTTGTTTATTTTTTCAAAGTACCAACTCTTTGTTTCATCAATTCTTTTTATTGTTTTTTGTTCTCAATTTCATTAATTTCAGCTCCGATCTTGATTATTTCCTGTCTTCTGCTGGCATTGGGGTTAGATTGTTCTTCCTTTTGAAGGGCTTTGAGATGGAGTATAAGCTTATTTATTTGGGTTCTCTCTTCATTTTTAGTGTGGGCACTTGGTGCTATAAATTTTCCCCTTAGGAAAGTTTTCATACTATCCCAGAGGTTTTGATATGTTGTGTCTTCATTTTCATTCTCTTCCAAGAATTTTTGGATTACTTCTCTCATGTCTTCTTGGATCCATTCTATTATTATTCAATCTCCATGAATATGTGTGTTTTCTGTTATTATTATTACTGTTGATTGCTAGGGTCACAGCATTGTGGTCTGAAAGGACACATGGGATAATGTCTACTTTTTTATATTTGCTGAGATTATCTTTATGAACAAGAATATGATCTATTTTGGAAAAGGATCCATGTGCTGCACAGAAGAAGATGTATTCTGCTAACTTGGGATGGAAAATTACATATATGTCTATTAAGCCCATTGGATTTATGGAGTTATTTAGGCTGGTGATTTCTTTATTGATTTTTTGTTTTGATGATCTGTCTAATGGTGACAGCAGAGTGTTGAAGTCTCCCAGTATTATTGTGTTGAGATCCACGAGTGGTTTGATGTCATGAAGTAATTTATTCACATAGTTGGGTGCACTGTTGTTTGGAGAGTAAATATTAACTATGGTTATTTCTTCCTGTTGTAGGGTTCCTTTTGGTACTAAGTAGTGGCCTTCTTTATCTCTTCTGATTGATTTATGTTTGAAATTTACTGTCGGATATAAAGATAGCGACTGCAGCTTGTTTTCTTGGGCCATAAGCATGGTAGATTTTTTCCATCCTTTCACCCTTAATCTGTGGATGTCATTGCCTGTTAGGTGAGTTTCTTGTAAGCAGCATATGGTTGGATTTTGTTTTTTGATCCAATCTGCAAGTCTGTGTCTTTTGAGTGGTGCATTTAGACCTTTCACATTCAGTGTTAAGATAGAAGTGTGTAATTGATTCATAGTCATATTGTGTCTTATTTAGCTAGTTCTGTGGTTGCCTCGGTTAGTTATTGCTGGGTGATACTTTTACTGAATTTCTTCAGCTTGTGGTTTTTGGATATCAATTGCTTGTTCTTCTGTCTGGAGTGTTTCCTTGAGAATTCTTTGTAGGGCAGATTTTCTGTTGACGAATGCTGCCAGTTTTGTTTTATCATAAAAAGTTCTTATTTCTCCATCAAATTTGAAGCTGAGTTTTGCTGGGCATAGAATTCTTGGCTGCATGTTGTGGTCATTTAGATGTTGAAAGATATCATCCCAAGACCTTCTTGCCTCCAGAGTCTGGGTTGAAAAGTCACAGACAAAATTCTTATTGGTTTGCCTCTGAATGTGATTTGGCGTTTCTCCCTTGCTGCTTTTAATATAGTTTCCTTGGTATCCCTGTTGTTCATTTTGAATATGATGTGTCTTGGTGAGTTTCTCTTTTGATTAGGCCTATGTGTCCTGTAAGCTTCCTGGATCAGCATGTCTTATTCTATTTTTATGTGAAAAAAATTTTCATTCACAATTTCTTTGAGAATATAACTCATACCATTGGTGTGTGTCTCAATTTCTTCCTGTATCCCAATTACTCTCAGATTGTTTCTTCTCATTCATCCCAGACATTCTTAAAATTCTGGTCATAGTCTCTTAGTTGTTTTTCTTTTTTGATGTCGGTGAGCCCTAGCTTGATCAACCTGTCCTCATTGTCAGATGTTCTTTCTTCAATAGCAGAGATTCTATTTTCTACTGAAGTTAGTCTATTATTAAATTCTTGTATGGTCCCTCTCATGTCACTGACTGCAGATTTTAGGTCTGAAAATTCTTTTTGAGGGAATCTATTTTTTTTAATGATAGATTTTTCTCAACTCTTGAGTTTTCTCATTTATTCCTTTCACTATCTCTTCTTTTAATTCATTGTTCCTCTTTGTTATCAACTCATTGATATATTGTTCTAGATTTTCATCCCAGTCCCTGGCCATAAGCCCCTTACTAGGGGAGTTTTGGGATTGATGTGAACCTCTTCAAGTTTGATTCCTCATGTCTGAAGAGATTCTTCTCTCTTATTTGACTGGTGAACCCTTTGTGAAAGCAATACAAGACTTGGTGGTTCTTTTTCCTGTTTCTTGCCTTAAGGACTAAGATGTTGGGTTGGGAAATTTGTCCAGTCCCTGACTTTAAATGGGGTTTTGTGAGGAACGTTGATTTCAAAAGTCTACCCCCTTTACTGTAAACTGTTTGTTACCCTTACAGATTTTCAACACCTCATGCGCTAGTACAAAATTGTCAATATGTACAACCAAAGCTTACAATAAACAGTAGTAAATTAGTTATTTAGAACAGACTATAATAGACTTTTGAATTCAGCCTATGCTACTAGTGTTAGTGATAATCAATATTTTTGGCGACACTAGTATTTAACTATCACATATGTCAGACTTCATGAACAAACAAGTGTTATTCAGATTAGCAATCACAGCAGTAATCATTACGCAGCCTTAATAGTGGGGAGTTGAAGAGAGTTAACTAATTGGGAGTCAGAAAGGGAGGGTAATGCAGGTGAAATTTAGAGATGAGATTATAGAGACCAATTGTGGACAGTGAGAAAGTGGAGGAGGTAAAGAATTTGCTGTAGAAAGAAAAGGAAATGGCTAAAAGGAAAAAAATTTGAAAAGAAAAGAAATTTTTTTAAAAAATTACTAAATTTAAAGTAAAGGAAAAAGAAGAAAGAAGAAAGGAAAATACAGGTCTGAAGGGAAGCTAGGATAGCTGTGGCCTAATATAGGAGGGGTCAAAGAGTTATTACTAAGATGTGGGTGATCATTTAAGGGAAGAAGTTATCCCTGGTGAATTATGCTTATCAGGCATAATATATTTCAAATACTATATGCACTGACCAGAATCCTTCTTCTCAAGAATGAGGACAAGGATAGACAGGATAAATAAGAGGGAATAAGTGAGACAATTAATAGGGAAAAAGAAAAAGAGAAAGAAACCTAAGGACAGGCTATCAAAACAGGAAGAAATATTATTATTATTTTTCCCCTGAAAGAAGAAAGGAAAAAAAAAGGAAGAGTGGGGAGATAACTGCCCACAGAAATTAAAAGGACAGGGAAACAAAAACAGCTAGTATTTTTATATATCAAAGAACCAGTAAACTTTTCCAGTTATTGCCTTAATACATATCTAGAACATGCAAGCAACAACAACAACAACAACAAACAAATTCTTAATAATAAAAACTTGGAAGTATAGTCAGTAAGAGTATCTCTGATCCTTTTGGGAGGAGATATTCACTGTTTGGGTATGAAAGGCAGGATCACTCAGTTGGGACTTTCAGGGGATCTGAAAGTCAGAAGTCTTATGTTTTCAATGCTCCATCTGCTGGTGGTTGCCAAAACTGACTCCTGTGATATTAAGAGCTGGGGCAAGAAGTTCCGTGGGCTTAACAGGGAATGTCCTTCTTCCTGGAGTGGGAGTGGTTAGCGCTGAGCAGTGTTCTCCTTCACTCCACTAACCCAACCCCTGTGAAGAAAAATCAGGGCCTGACCCAAGCCTTCTCTTCCCGATTCAGCCTGTGGTCTGTGGCCAGCTCCAGATGCAGCTTTAAGAGCCTGCTTTGCAGACCTAAGGAGGGGGGGGCCTTGGTCGATTGGGGAGTGTGGAATCCTCCAAGGGGCTTAAAGATGGATGCTCGGCTCCCCGCCCTCGCAGCTGCAGCACCTGCTTCCGCAGCACTACCTGCTTCTCTGTGCTTGTCTGTAGGCAGCTTCCGGACACTGATCTCACTGCCTGAAGGAGAAAAAGCATGGGATATGACTTCGCAAAAACACTTTCTTTAAAGCACAGTGGCTTTTCCGTACCGATGTGTTCGCCAGCTGTTAGGCTCCTCCCCCACTCCTGGGCTGAATGTAAGCAAGGCCAGGTGGCCACGCACTGTGTCCCAACAAGGATGGAAGAAAAAAAAATCCACTCATTTCTCCAAAGTTACTGCCCCTCAAAACCGCTGAGCAAATTAGGACTGGGGTCTCAAGATGCTAATCCCCCAAATGCACCTCAAAATACTGGAGAAGAGCAGGGGATTTCCTGTCCATTCTTGGAGCTGCTGGGGAAGCCGTCTCTCTTCATATCGCCATCTTGGAGTCTCCTATAACCTTCTTTCCATTTACTTTTCCCATACTCTTCCCAGCTTCTGGCAACCACTATTCTACTCTCTAAGAAATCAATTTTAGCTGTCACATATAAGCGAGAACGTGTGGCATTTGTCTTTTTGTGTCTGACTTATATCACTTAATAAAACATCCTCCAATTCCATCCATGTTGCTGCAAATGATAGGATTTCTTTTTCATGGTTCAATAAAATGCCATTGTATATACTTACCAAATTTTATTATCCATTGCTTTAGCTATCTTTTTTGTCACTGCGACCAAAATACCTGACAAGAACAACATAGAGAAAGAAATGTTTATTTTGGCTCATGGTTTCATAGGTTCAACTGATGGTTGGCCAACTCTGTAGCTGTGGGCCCAAGATGAGGCAGAATATCATGGTGGAACAGTTCAGGACATACAGCAAGAAAACTGAAAGACAGCTGTGCTCACCAGGGACAAAATATATACACCAAAGGTATATGACCTACCTCCTCCAGTCATACCCTACATGCCTACAGTTACCACCCAGTTAATCCCTATCAGAGTATTAGTCCACTGATTGTTATAACTCTCATAATCTAATCCTTTCACCTCTGAACATTCTTGCATGGTCTTACACAATGAGCTTTTGCGGAACCTCAAATCCAAACCATAATGTCTATTCATCTGTTGTTGGATACTTAGGTTGATTACATATCTTGGCTATTCTTGGCCAATAATAGTTTTTGCAAATAATAAGGGAGGGCAGATATCTTTTTGACATACTGATTTCATTTCCCTTGGATATATATCCAAATATATCTGGAATATCTGGGTCATAAGGTCATAAGGTAGCCCTATTCGTAGTTTTTTTTTTTTTCTGAAGAAAAACATACTATTTTCCTTAATGGTTACTAGTAATTTACATTCCTACCAATAGTATATTTGAACTCTGCCTTCTCCAAATATAGTAGGGTATTATTTCCTTAGTCTACCATCTTTTTTTTCTCATTAAACTTTTGTTTTAATGGGTCTCAAAATTCTGTGACAGATTTTTGGTCAAGTTGTCGCCATTAAAAAGTACTGATTTTAAAAACTAATAACTTAAAACTGCCACACACACACACACACACACACACACACGCACACAAAACAAAATGGTCCACAAAATATTTTCCTTTCCTTCTGAAGGTTTTACAATGCGTTGTTATCATTAATCAGTTTTTACTATTAAACTTAAATGGCCAATTGAGAAAAACAGTTCTGAGACTGTTCTTCCACCACTGATTAAGACTGGGGTGGCATGTGTTAGGGGTAATATTCATTTAGCCTTCCGAGCTTTCTGGGCAGACTTGGTGACCTTGCCAGCTCCAGCAGCCTTGTTGTCCACCGCTTTGATGATACCCACAGCAACTGTCTGCCTCATATCACGAACGGCAAAATGACCCAGAGGAGGATAGTCAGAGAAGCTCTCAACACACATGGGCTTTCCTGGAACCATATCAACGATGGCATCATCACCAGATTTCAAGAATTTAGGACCATCTTCCAGCTTCTTACCAGAACGGCAATCAATCTTTTCTCTGAGCTCAGCAATATGTGCTGTGTGACAATCCAGTACAGGGACATAGCTAGTACTGATTTGGCCTGGATGGTTCAGGATAATCACCTGAGCAGTGAAACCAGCTGCTTCCATTGGTGGGTCATTTTTGCTGTCACCAGCAACATTGCCAGGACGAAGATCTTTGACAGACACGTTCTTGACATTGAAGCCCACATTGTCTCCAGGAAGAGCTTCACTCAAAGCTTCGTGGTGCATTTCAACTGACTTTACTTCAGTTGTCACATTGATTGGAGCAAAGGTGACCACCATGCCAGGCTTGAGAACACCAGTCTCCACTTGGCCCACAGGAACAGTACCAATACCACCAATTTTGTAGACATTCTGGAGGGGCAGACGCAAAGGCTTGTCAGTTGGATGAGTTGGTGGAGGGATGCAGTCTAAAGCCTCGAGCAGTGTGGTTCTGCTGGCACAGCCATCTTTGCGGGTGACTTTCCATCCTTTGAACCAAGGCATATTATTAGCACTTGGCTCCAGCATGTTGTCACCATTCCAACCAGAAATTGGCACAAAAGCTACTGTGTCAGGGTTGTAGCCAATTTTCTTAATGTGCTGACTTCCTTTACAATTTCCTCCTATCTCTTCTGACTGTAGGGTGGCTCAGTGGAATCCATTTTGTTAACACCAACAATTAGTTGTTGCACACCCAGTGTGTAAGCCAGAAGGGCACGCTCACGGGTCTGCCCATTTTTGGAGATACCAGCTTCAAATTCACCGACACCAGCAGCAACAATCAGAACTGCACAGTCAGCCTGAGATGTGCCTGTAATCATGTTTTTGATAGTCTCTGTGTCCTGGGCCATCAATGATAGTCACATAATATTTGCTGGTCTCAAATTTCCACAGGGAGATGTCAATGGTGATACCACGCTCATGCTCTTGGCATGGATATACTAAAAGTTTATCCAAGACCCAGGTATATTTGAAGGAGCCCTTTCCCATCTCAGCAGCCTCCTTTTCAAATTTTTCAATGGTCCTTCTGTTGATCCCACCACATTTGTAGATCAAGTGGCCCAAATCTACGTGTCTGATGACAACAATGTTGATATGAGTCTTTTCCTTTCCCATTTTGGCTTTGATTTAGCAGTGGTTTTCATGACACCCTGTGTCCTGGCGGCAAACCCGTTGCAAAAAAAGAGTCTACCATTTTTTAATTGGGAAATTAAATCTTTTTGCACTCAAGGTTGTTCTTGATAGGAGCAACATCTTTTTGTTTCTTGTTTTCTGATTTTTTTTGTGTGCCTTTGTCCCTTTCTTACTCTCCTGCATTAATCATTGTGCTTTGGTAGTCTTCTGTAGTGTTAGGGTCTGATTCCTTACCCTCTCATTTGTGTATCTACTCTCTTATGGAGTTCCACACTTTTGCACGTTTTTATAATACTTTTCGTCCTTTCACTTCTAGAAGTAGGACTACTTAAAACTTTCTTATAAAGCTGGTCCATTTTTGTTTTTCAGAGAAAGACTTTCCATCTCCTTTATTTCATAAGGATAGCTTTTTTGAGTCTAGCATTCCTGGTTTGTATTTTTTCCTCTCAACACTTTGAACATAACCTTGCATTGTCTCCTGGTCTAAAAAGTTTCTGCTAAGAAGTCTGCTGTTAACCTAAATCAATATTCTCTTATACATGACCTATTTCCCTTGCTGCTCTTTAAAGTCTACTGTATCCTCATACTTGACTTTTTTTTTTTTTTTTGGTACCAGGGATTGTACCCATGGGTGCACTATTGAGCCGTATCCCCAGCCTTTTTTATTTTTTATTTTGAGACAGGGTCTCTCAAGTTGCTGAGTGTGGCTTTGAACTCACAATCCTCTTGCCTCAGCCTCCTGAGTCACTGGGATGACAAGTGTGTGTCACCTCACCTGGCTTATTTTTGACTTTTGACAGCTTGATTACAATGTGTATTTGAGAGAGCCTCTTTTTGTTGAATCTAATTGGAATTTTTTTGTGCTTCGTTGATTTTGATGTCTATATATCTCCCACAGTTTGGGATGCTTTGAGCCATTATTTTGCTAAATATGTTTTCTCTGTCTTTCTTGTTCTCTTTTCCCTCTACAACTCTAATAATGCAGAGATTTGTATGCTTAGTGGCATCTCATAGATCTCATAGGCAGTCTTCATTACTTTTTTTTTTCACACTCTGGGTTAATTCAAAGGATGTGTTCAAGATCAAAAGTCTTTTTCTCTTTAGTTTAATCAGTAATTTTGTTTATTGAATTCTTCAGCTGCATGATTTCTGTTGGATTTGTGTTTTATGATGTCCATATTTTTGTTAGCTTCTCATTCAGTTCATGAATTGTTTTCCTGATTTCATTGAATTGTTCATCTGTATTCTCTCATATATTGCTAAACTTCTTTAAGATAATTATTTTTAAACTCCTTTTCAGGCATTTTGTAAAGTTCTTTTTCTTTGTGTTCTATGATTGGAGAATTATTGTGTTCCCTTGGGAGTCTCGTGTTTACTAGTTTTGTTTTGTTTTTCTTTCATTTTTGTTTTGTTCCTGCATTGATATCTATGCATCTGGTACTTCAGTTGCCTTTTCAAATTTTATGGAGATTTTTGTTTGTTTTCCTGTAGGGAGAGACATTTTCCTGTGGGTAGGTGATAGAGTGTCACTTAGATATGGTGTGTTAGCTTTGGTTCTGGGTGTTTTCAGTGGAGTGGTGCCTGCAGTTTCTCCAGCTATAATCCTCATCAGTGGTTGTGCCATTGGTCTAAGACATTTGTGACTATGGCGGAGTGTCATGGTTTTTCTGGGAATAAAGGTGCTACCTACCTATTGAACCAGTTTCAGGCTGTGTGTGTGTGTGTGTGTGTGTGTGTGTGTTTCTTGGGCTGACAGCTGTGCTATGGATTCAGTGGTAGGGAAAGACCACTGCCTGAATGGCTGTTGGGCCTAGCTAAGGTAGCAAAAACCAGGTGCCAGTTAACCATGTGACAGGTTCATGGGAATGAGGGTGGGGCATCACCTGGCTGCATGTCAGGTCAGTTGTAGGAGCCCAGCTGACTGTTCACAAGGCTCTTGGGACAGGGGACAGGGTTGCCACCTGGCTGACTGTCAAGCTAGGAACAAGGACACTTGAGTCGTCAGTTATGTTTTAGCTTTCTCTCAATGTAAGTGCTTGTTTTCTGGGAAAAGGGGCTCTTCATGGGTTTTGAAGCCAGGGTGTCAACCTGGCTGCCATGCCTAGGCTCTGAGCAGCCAGGGTTGTTGTACTCCTATGTGAGCTAGATTATGGAGTCTCAACAATGGAGATGTGCTGTGGCTACTGGCTCCCAGGGCAGGATGGTAATGGTAGGTCCAGTTTTAAGATGGTGCCAAGCCACAGCTACTTAGGGATTAGGGATGTACAATGTGAGTTCCTTCTTTGTGGTACTATAGCTACATGAACTCTGGGCAACTCCAAACCACGTTTGGGGTTTGGGAGGACTGCAGGAATCTCCTGTAAAGTTGTCTGCAGTGGCAGTGAGGACTGTTGGGGTCTTCCGCTTACTTTTCCTTGTAAGGAGAAATCTGTCATGGCTTTGAACTAATCAGGGTGGTGGAGTCTTAGGTTTCAATGCTCCACAGCGATTGCACTACTTCCCTGCTACTCTCCAGTTTACTTCCTCAGTCACACTAGCTAGAATATTGTCATTTACCCTTGGTTGTGGTCTGTTTTTTCAGGGAGGGTGAGTCATAGGAAGCTCTATTCTATCTTGCTGATGTTCCTCCTGTTTTCAGCTTTTGGTGATTATGAAAAAACTTTTGGTGAACATTATATATAAGTTTTTGCGTGAATACATGTTTTTCATATATCCTGGGTAAATATCTAGACATGGGATTGCTATTATGTGGTAAATCCACATCTAACTTTATTTTTTTATATTTTAATTTTTAAATATTATACCAAAGGTATACTTTTACAAATTGCATAGCATGCTTACATATGATCCCATGAGCTTCTCAAAGCAGCACATGAAATTGACTAAATGTCAATTTATAATCTTCATGTTTATATATAAATAGAAATTTACAGAAGTTAAATTAATCAGCTAAGATCATCATAGAAGTGATAAAAAATCTTTTTTTAAAATTCATACAACATAATCTTACATACAGGAGAGAATCATTGCCACACATTATGAACACATGCATAGTGACAGAGCAAGCCAAGGCTAATACCAATTCATGATCTCCCCCCACCTTTATGTTCACCCCGATCCCATGTTTTCCCTATTTTCCTCTGTGTTAGTTGGGCTTCTCATGGAAGTCAAAGGTTCCCCACTAGGTTGATAACCCCCCTACTCTCTCTCTCCTATTTCCACCCCTTATCCCTGCCCTCCTCCCTTCATCCCCCAGTGTCATCGGCAAGGTTCCCCTGGTTGTGTAAAAATTCACCCATGTTGAGGTTATTATTAACTTAGCCAACTTACAGTCTGTTTCCGATTGTATTCTAGCTTCTGCATATGAGAGAAAACATTTGGCCCTTGAGTCTCTGAGTTTAGGATATTTCACTCAGCATAATTTTTTCCATCTCCATCTATTTGGCTGCAAATGCCATGATATTGTTCTCTCTAATAGCAGAGTAGAATTCCATCGTATATATGTACCACAGTTTTTTAATCCACTCATCCAGTGAGGAGCATTTGAGTTGGTTCCATAGTTTAGCTATAGTAAATTGAGCTACTATAAACATTGATGAAGCTGTATCTCTGTAATATGCTGATTCTAGCTATTTCGGGAAAATACCCAAGAGTGCAATAGCTGGGTCATAAGGTGGTTCCTGCCCTAGGTATTTGAGGAGTCTCCACACTGCTTTCCAGAGTGGCTGTACAAGCTTGCAGTCCCATTAACAGTGTGAAAGTGTTCCTCTCCTTCCACAACCCCTCTGACATCTGTCGTTGTTTGTAGTCTATTCTTCATTTTCGCCACTCTGACAGGAGTAAGGTAGAATCTCAGTGAAGTTTTGATTTGCATTTCTCTAATTGCTAGTGATGTAGAAATTTTCATATATATATATATATATATATATATATATATATATATAGAGAGAGAGAGAGAGAGAGAGGGGTGGGGGAGGCTTTTTGGACTTCCTCCATTGAGAAACTTCTATTTAGTTCCCTAGCCCATTTATTGATTGGATTATTTGTGGTTTGTGGTTTTGGTGTTCAGTTTTTTGAGTTCTTTGTATATTCTGGATGTTAGCCCTCTGTCAAGATGTAGCAGGCAAAGATATTCTCTCATTCTGTAGGTTTTCTCTTGACTAATTCTTTAGCTGTGCAGAAGTTTTCTAGTTTCATTTATTCTTGGCTTTAATTCTTGTGCTATGGGGGCCTTGTTAAGGAAGGTGGTGCAGACACCTGTGTCATGTAGTGTTGATCCTACTTTTTCTTCAAGCAATTGTATAGTTGCTGGTTTAATTTCCAGATCCTTAAACCATTTTGATTTGATTTTTGGGCAGGGTGGGAGGTAAGGATTGAATTTCAGTTGTCTGCATATGGCTGTCCAGTTTGTCCAGCACTATTTGTTGAACAGGCTGTCCTTCTTCCATGCTATGTTTTTGCCCCCTTTATCAAATATCAGATAGTTAAAGATTTGAGAGTTTGTCTTAGTATCTTCTATTCTGTTCCATTGATCTTCATTTCTGTTTTGATACCAATACCATGCTGTTTTGTTACTATAGCCCTATAGTATAATTTCATTTCAGGAATTGTGACATCTCCTGCTTCCTCTTTCTTGTTTAGTAATGTTTTGGCTATTGTGGGCCTTCTGTTACTCCATATGAATTTGAGAATTGCTTTTTCTATATCTGTGAAGGATGTCATTGGTATCTTGATAGGGATTGCATTGAATCTGTATTGGGCATTTGGTAGAATGGCCATTTTAATTATATTGATTCTGCCTAACCAAGAACGTGGAATGTTTTTCCATCTACTCAGGTCTTCTGCAATTTCTTTTTTTAATGTTTGATAGTTTTTGTTGTAGAGGTCCTTTACATCCTTTGTTAGATTGATGCCCAAGTATTTTATTCCTTTTGAGGAAATTGTGAATGGGACAGATTTCCTGATTTCTTCTTCAGCGGACTTGTTGCTGGAGTATAGGAAAGCTAATTATTTATGAATATTGATCTCATAACCAGCCACTTTGCTGAAATCATTTATAAACTCTAGAAGTCTTCTGGTCAAGCTTATTGGGTCTTCTAGGATAGGATCATGTCATCAGCAAATAGAGACATCTTGACTTCCTTTTTTTCCTATTTGAATTGCTTTGATTTCCTTCTCTTGTCTGATAGCTCTGGCAAGGGTTTCAAGGACTATATTGAATAAGAGTGGTGAAAGTGGACAACCTTGTCTTGTTCCTGAATTCAGTGGAAATGCTTTAAGTCTTTGTCCATTAAGCATAATGTTGGCTATGGGTGTGTCATAAATGGCTCTTAGAAAATTAAATTATCTTCCTTTGATCCCTATCTTTTCCAGAGTTTTGAGCATAAATGGGTGTTGAATTTTATCAAAGGCCTTTTCTGCATCAATTGAGATGATTATATGATTTTTATTTTTAATTTTGTTTAAGTGGCGAATTGCATTTATTGATTGGCATATGTTGAACCTGCCCTGCATTTGTGGAATGAAGCCCACTTGATCATGATGTATTATCTTTTTGATGTATTTTTGGATCTGGATAGCTCAAATTTTATTAATGATTTTTGTGACTATGTTCATCAGGAACAATGGTCTGTAGTTTTCTTGATGTGTCTTTGTTGGGTTTTAGTATCAGGGTTATATTGGCTTCATAAAAAGCATTTGGGAGGGTTCCAGCCCTTTCAATTTCATGGAAAAGCTTATAGAAGATTGGTGTTAATTCTTCTGTAAAGGTCTGGTAGAATTCTGCGGTGAATCCATCAGGTCCTGGGCTTTTCTTGTTTGGAAGACCTTTGATTGCTGTTTTGATTTCACTACCTGAGATTGGTTGGTTTAGAATTTCAATGTCCTCCTGTGTTAATTTGGGAATGTCGTATGTGGCAAAATATTTGTCCATTTCTTCCAGATTATCAAATGTGGAAGAATATAATTTTTCAAAATAAGTTCTGATAATCTTCTGGATTGTGGTTAAGTCAGGGGTGATATCTCAATTTTTGTCTTTGATTTTGTTGATTTGCTTCAATTCATTCTTCATTTTGGTGAGGTTGGCAAGGGATCTGTTGAACTTATTTATTTTTTCAGAGAACCAACTCTTTATTTTGTTGATACTTTGTTTTTTGTTTTTTTTTTGTTCTCAATTTCATTGATTTCAGCTCTGATCTTAGTTATTTCCTGTCTTCTTTGTTTGGAATTGGATTGTTCTTCTTTTTGTGGTGATTTGAGTTGGAGCATAAGTCTATTTATTTGTGCTGTTTCCTGATTTTTGATGAAGGCACTCAGTGCTATAAATTTACTTTTTTTTTTTAAAGAGAGAGGGAGAGAGAGAGAGAGAATCAATTTTATTTAGTTTTTCATGTAGCTTCCGTTGCTCCTAGACTTCATTGTGTATGTGGTGCTGGGGTTTGAACTCATGTCCTCACGCATGCCAGGCAAGCACCTAACCACTGAGCCACTGCTCCAGCCCCATAAATTTACTTCTTAAGAATTCTTTCATTCTATCTCAGAGATTCAATATGTCGTTTCATTATTGTCATTCGTTTCCAAGAATTTTAAAATTTCTGTTCTCATTATTTCTTATCTATGCTTCTTTTAAGAGGGTATTATTCAATTTCCAAGTATTTGAGTAGTTTTTATTGTTTTTCTTGCTGTTAATTGCTAAGATCATACCACTGTAGTCTGTCAGGATACATGAGACTATATCAACTTTTTTATATTTGTTAAGGTTAGCTTTGTGGACTAGGATGTGGTCTATATTGGAGAAGGATCCGCGAGCTGCTGAGAATGTATACTCAGCCAATTTGGGATGGAATATTTTGTAAATGTCTGTTAAATCCAGTTGATTGATAGAGTTGTTTAGGTTAGAGATATCTTTGTTGATTTTCTGCTTTGGTTATCTGTCTGTTGTTGATGATGGTGTATTAAAGTCCCCCAGTATTATTGTGTTGAGGTTGATTGAGGCTTAATGTCCTTGAGTACTTTTTCCATATATTTGGGAGAGTTGTAATTGGGGGCATAAATGTTAACATGTCTTGTTGATGAATTGTTCCTTTTACTATGATATAGTGACCTTCTTTGTCCTTTTTGACTAGTTTTTGGTCAAAATTAACCCTGTTAGATATAAGGATCTGAAAAAGCCAGCCACAAGCCTGGTAGACATTTTGCCTACCTGGTAGACATTTGCCTTCAGTCTGTGTCTATTTTTGATTGTGAGGTGTCTTCTGTAGGCAGCATATTGCTGGATTTTCTTTTTTTGATCCAGTAATCCAATCTGTGTCTTTTGACTGTGGCATTGAGTCCATTCACATTCAGAGTTAGAATAGACATGGGAATTTGGGTCCCTAATGTTGTGACTATTGCTGCGTTTTGCACCATCTTGGATATCTTCTAGTGTTTTGTGATTATTGACGTTCTTCTGTTTATGGGTTTTGGAAGTTGTTTGCATGTTCCTCTGAATGAAGTATGTCCTTGAGAATTTTCTGTAGCACAAGCTTTGTATTCATGTACCTTGAGAGCCTGAACTTATCATTGAAGTATTTAATTTCCCCATCACATTTAAAGCTGAGTTTTTGTTTTCTTTCAACATTTGAAACATATGCTCTCCTGGCCTTCTGAACTCAGAAATCCATAGTTATCCTTATTGGTCTGCCTCTGAACATGATTTGGTGTTTTTCTTTTTAGGATTTCTGTTATTCATTTTATACATGATGTGTCTCTGAGAATTTCTTATTTGGTGAGGTCTGTTTGGTATCCTATAGGCATCTTGAATTTGATTTTCTGGATCAATTCTGATATGGGGAAAATTTCTCTTTGGCAATTTCACTCAGAAGATTCTTAATGCCCATTGTTTGTTGTTCAATGCTTTCTTCAGTTCCAATTACTCTCATATTATTTATTCTCATTTCATCAAATACTACTTGGATGTTCTGATCATGCTTAATAAACTTCTTTTCTTGTTTGTCCTCCTTGAACTCAATATTGCTCAGCCTGACTTCGTTGTCTGATGTTCGTTCTTCGAGATCTGAGGTTCTATTTTCCACTGAGTTTACTCTGGTATTAGTATCTTCCAATGAGCTTTTGATTTGGTTGACAATATTTTTCCAATTCTAAGAGCTGTACTACTTCTCGTTTCAGAATGTCTAGCTCTTTATATATGTGGATACATGGTCTCTCATCTTCTAGAATTACTTGCTTTCTTTCTTTTCTTTCTTCCTTTTTTAAAGAGAGAAGGACAGAGAGAGAGAGAGAATCAATTTTTTTTAAAAGAGAGAAGGACAATGAGAGAAAGAGAGAGAGACAGAGAGAATCAATTTTTATTGAGTTTTTCACATGGCTTCCGTTGCTGACACTTAGTTGTGTACATGGGTGCTGGGGTTTGAACCGGTGTACTAGCGCATGCTGGGAAAGCACCATAACCGACAAGCCACTGCGCCAGCTCCCTGGAATTGCTTTCTTATCTCTTTCCTTAAATCTTTTAATTCTTTGATTGAATTACTAATCATATTGTTGACACATTTTTCTAGGTTTTCATTTAGGACCCCGACCATGGACTCCTTGTATGGAGAACTGTGGGGTGGGGGTGGAGGATTGTTTCCCTTTTTCCTCATTTTCATTTACAAGGTGTGTGGCTTGAGGTCTGACACTGAATAATTTTCTTGGGAGCTTTGCTGATGGGATTGGAGCTTTTTATCTCTTTGCTTAGTTGGCCTGGGGTATAATCTGGGTAGCACAGTTCAATGGCTGGCATCCCAATCTGTGAAGTATTGTGGACCTTTAGGTTTTCCAATACCTCAGAGGATGGGGGTAAAAGTCAATAAATGCAGCCAATGCATATAACATGTCAACTGTAGCTGTTAGTGTTGATTAACACCTTAGGAGCAATCAAATTAGCAGTTTTCTTCCATGAGAGCTCTCACACTATACTTGGTTAGCAAGCAAACGCCCATTTTCAAGTATGGCATTCACTTCAGTTTACCAGGAGCTCTGTAGGTGAGGGGGAAAGAAGTCTAGAGAGCAAAGAGAATGAGGTAGGAAGGTAGTGTGGAACGTTTTCGAATTAGAATATAGAGCTACAAGATAGTAGAGATGATGTAGGGTATTCTACTAAAAATAAGGAAAAGATAGAAATGGGATGAGAGTGGGGTAATGACTTTGAGGGAGGATGAGAGAGATCAGAATACAGTTTAGGAATTGACAGAGTAAAGGGAAGAAGGGGGTGTGTAGAGACTGGGGGTCTTTTCAGCCCAAAGAGACTGAGGACTAGTTTGCTAGTTTGCAATATTGCAGACAGCCATCTGTCAAACCCCAGCAATATGGACATAACAGACAAACAACAAATCACAGCAACAGTAAAAAAGAAACAACCACGCAAACAAACAAAAATACATACACTAAGGAACACCAACTCCAAAAACAGTAGCAAAAAGGAAAAAACATAGGAGTTGGGAAGGTTATGAATTATTACCGCCGAGGTCAAAATGTACTATGGGGGTATGTGTTCGTAACTTACTTCCAAGTGGAGTCACTTCCCAGTTGAGTTTGTTGGAGGGAATGAATTTTGGTGGTCTCAGCTGACAGTGAGATTCCCAGGAGGCCTCCCAGTAATTTTCTCCTGTAGAGGGGTTGCAAACACTCACCTTCCCTGCTTCCTGTGATAACAGACTTCAGGGACACCCAAGTTTCACTCTTTTGCAGTTTAGTGTCTGCCTGCCCAAACTCTTGTCCCACTTCAGCCAGGTACCCAGGAGCCACCAGGAGTCTTGTGGATCTTGGTGCAGATGTAAGGGACTCTTGCTGTTCTAAGGAGAGTGGCTGGTCTGAACTGAGCTCACCCAGGACCATTATCACCCAACTCTTCGGTGTCTTGAGGTCCTCATTTGCCCCATGAGATGATGTGTGGGGCAGTAACAACCCCAGCAAGGGGAGACAGGCATGAAGGAGAGACATCAGCCTAGCTAGACCAGTGTTTGTGGAGGTCTCACCAGGGGCATGAAAGGCCAGTCCCACTTGGAGCCCATGACCTGTGGGACTGCTTCTGTTCACACAATTCAGGGTCTGAAAGTAGAAGAAAGCATTGGATCCAAGCTTCCCCTTCTGTTCACAGGTTTCTGAGGCTGATGCTAGCCTCTGCCCTGCCTAAGAGTTTCAGATAGTATCTGTTGGACCTGCAGGCCAAAAACCTCCAGGCTTTTTAGGTCCTATTGAGCAGAATCCTGGTCACAGACTCCACTCACAGATTGGGTGTGTAACAGGATGGGCGGGAAGCCTCTCAATGTGAGTCCCTGGACCGGTAGGGAGGGTCCACCAGGCCCACACAGTTCCCAGGGCAGATAGTTAAAACACAGGGGATCGGGAGCCACTCCTCCAGACTGAACTCCCTATTTTGCTCTGTTATCTGGTGGTTTTAGGTTTACTGGTCACGAAGTGGTTTCCTGTACCACCCTCTGGGAGGTTTCAAAATGATGATGCCACCCCACTTCTTTGCGTGATCAGATTCAGGGGACTCTAATTTGTGTACATTAAAGCAGTCCTTAGGTTCCTGCTGTTGCTGCAGCCCTGGAGCACCAGAGTCCCACACCCAGGCTCTGCTGAGTGCTCACGCTGTGTTTGAGTTCATTTAAGTGCACACAGCTTCTTCCCCTAGGGGCAAATTCCCACCCTGCTGCCAGCTGGGTAGCTGGTACTGGAAAATTATTATTTGGGATTTCCTGTGCTTTCAGCTTGTCCACAGCTCTGTGTCACTAAACTTCCTTCCTTGGATAGTAATGGATTTGGGGAGAAATTTTGCTGTTCACCCACCTCCCAGTAAGGCACTTCTTCCACCATTGGTGTCCTGCGTTCACGGAGAGATTTTTCATTCAGCTCTGACACAAGTCTCCATGATGAAAAGCCCCACATTTAACTTTATTAGAAAGTATTATCTTTGCTTCTAAAAAGTCATTTTACATTTATTCCTTTATTTTATCCTTATTTTCATCTACTTCTACCTGTGTTCCACGGCACAGTTGCAGAAGTACTTGGTACAAACTGTAGCTTAACTCCAAAGTGACGAACAAGCATGGAGAAGTCTCCTCAATGCAGTCATGAAAGGGCGATTTCAAAGAGAAGTGGGCAGCCTTGGAATCAGCAGTCTATTATTTTGGCTTGCTGTGTAACCTTTTTTGGATTAACACATGACATCTATGAACATCAATTATTGTATCTTCAAACTGTGGGTGATATAAGTATCAACAATGCAGGGATGAAGCAAAAACTTTAGGGGATAATAGAAACTGAACATTCAGCACATAATAGGTGCTGCTGTTACTGTTAATAGATTTAAAAACTTTGCTAAAAGTACATTCTGGAAAACAAATCATAACACACTAATGATGTTTTAGTATTTGTTATGAACTAATGTTTCTTCTGGCATTATAGATGTCCCACAGAGATAAATGAATTTCTTTTGGTTCTAGTGTCTATGATGTGTGACTTTTAAAAATAATGTTATTCGGGGCTGGAGTAGTGGCTCAGAGGTTATGGCGTTTGCCTCGCATGCGCAAGTCCGCGAATTCAAACCCCAGCACCACGTACACAATGAAGTCTCGGAGCAACGAAAGCCATGTGAAAAATTAAATAAAAATTGATTCTGTCTCTCTCTTTCTTAAAGAAAAAAATAATGTTATTCAATACTTTATCACATATTAGGATTTTGGGTATATTAAGTTCATGTCTTTGATATGTCACCAAGAAATGTTTTCACATAAATCATGATGATAACATGCATTATAACTTATGTAATGTGATCTACCTAGGCAAAATTCATTTTAACTAAACGTTTGAAAGACTGGTATGTTCCTATAGACCTAATTAAGCATTGATAGGTTTTTAACTTTGCTATTAAGACTATTTTTATTCAGTTTACCAGCAGGTATTTGAAATTGATAAAAATGTTAGTTATTTAGGTTGTAGTGACATCTGCTGGTAAGAAAGTAAATTTCATAAAAATTATGTTTATAACTAAATGGAACAGTCTAGGCTTCAAAACTTGTATTTGCATTCTGGGTTTAACAAATTAGGGACTCTACATGACAATTTCTGATTCATAGTTAAATGTAATTCAAGTGGCTTGTTAGCCTGTGACAACTCCCTTTGGGTTCCTCAATGGTGAGTAGCATCCTTTAAACAGAAAATTTAAGGAGTAAAATAATGTTTAAATCATGACCTTTTCCAGTTCATTGTTGTCATGTGTTCTGATCCTAAAACACCACAAGTAGTGGCCATTCTTAACTTAGAACTCAACTCGAGAAAAGTGCTCCTGGGGAGGCAGGCTTAGGTTGTAGGGGAGGATGGGTGACAGCCAGCTCCAGCATTTCTTATCAGGAAGCCTAACATGGCTACTTTAAATACTAGTAATTCAACTATGATTTAGGGTCATAGGATTTTACAATTGGAAAGAAATACACCTCTCAGTTAGCTTGTCCCTCTCTTTTGTAGATGAGGAAATTGAAACCAACACAAATATTTTCCACATTTTTAATTGGTGCATTATATTTGTACATATTGATGGGATTTCTTATTACATATTCATACAATACACAACAACGTAATCTGGCCAATATCATTCTCTAGCACATCCCCCTCCCTTTCCATCTCTCACCCTTCATCCCTCTACCAATCTTTGATTTTTTTTTTAATTAGAGCTTTACTGTCACACACAGTTGTTGGTTTCATCCCAACAAACTCATACATGCGTGTAAATCAATTTCAGTAAATGATCCCCTCCTTTTCCCTCCTGTCTTTCCTCTCCTCTCCCCTCTTTCCTCTACTCTACTAGACTTTGGCTCATCTATTGATTTGTGTTTGAGTAGTTCTTTAGGTAATCTTATCTTTCCCTCCTGCTTTCCTTTATTTTACTCTAGTTTCTTCATTATGAGAGAAAACATTTGACCTATTAGTTTCTGTGTTTGGCTAATTTTACTTAGCATCATATTCCATCCAGAAATGCAGGAATACCAGGAAATGCAATAATTTTCATTCTTTTTAATAGTTGAGTGATCTACATTGCATACATGCATCACAATTTCTTAATCCATTTATCTATGGAGAGATATTTGGGTTGATTCCACAATTTAGCTATTGTGAACTGTGCTGCTATAAACATTGATATAGCTGTGTCACTGTAGTATTTCAATTTTAGATCTTTTGGAAAATACCCAGGAGATAGCTGGAGATCCAGACACATTTAAATAATTTGGTCACTTAGCTGATATTAGAAACAGTTCCCTGATTCTCCCATTCCGGAATCTTTCCTATATAAGTTGTCTTCACTAGCTGTATGTTGCTTGCATTTATTGCTTAAGCCAAAAAATATATACACATAAATATGTTTGAGTTTATATTTAGCTTATTTCAACTCAACTTTCTCTAACTAGAGGCATTTTAATAATACAGTGTATTACATAGCATTACCTTCTAGGGTTTCAGAAATACATATGCATTCATATGCTCTTCCCAGAAATCAGGCTTCATTATCTATTTCTTCAAATGTAAAAATAGTAGGAGGCTTGTGGAGCAGAGAAAAAAATAAGTCAGAAATAAATCTTAACTGGAGAAATTTCTGACTTTTTGATCAGGTTTTGTTTTTTAGTCAGCTTTTTGTTACTGTGACAATATCCCTGAGAAAATCAACTTCAAAGAGGAATTTTTTTTTTTAATTTATAGTTTCAGAGAGTTCATTCCATGGTCACTTGGCTGTTGTTTCTGGGTAAAGCAGACATCATAGGAGCAGGAATATGTGGAGGAAGATACTGTTAACCTCATGGCAGCCAGGAAGCAAAGGAGGCAGGGAGAAGGGTCCAGAACAGTGGAATAAGATATATTATTCTAAGGGAAGCCCTCAGTGACCCACTCCCTCCCACTATACCCTAGCTCCTATGGTTTTCACTATCTCCCAAGAATCTAATTATGAACCACCCATCATCAATGGCTTAATCCACTGATGAGGTCAGAGTGCTCATGATCCACTCACTTCCCTAAAGTCCCCCCCCCCCCCAGCACCACTCCTATATTGGGAACAAAGTCTTCAATGCATGAGCCTTTGGAGGATATTCCAGATCCACCCCTTAATGGCTGGGGTCATGGAATTATGCATCAGATGTCTTATCAGCAATATAAGCACATTCCCTCCTATTATTTTCTATTCTATCAGGCATTGTTATTTGCGTAAAACTTTAGGAATGAAACTTGTATTGTGAGAAAGTGTCTTGTAGATACATTAATAATCAAGTATTCCATAATGTAATGTCAAGCTTTTTTTTTTTTTTTTCCTCAACTGCAGCACTGGTGACACTGTGGCGAGTCTTGTCCTGTGCACTGTAGGATGTTTAGCACCATTTCTGGCCTTACCTGCTAGGTGTCAGTGTAGCATCCCCCTGTTGTAAGAACCAAAAATGTTTTCAAACATTGAGATATTCTCTAGGGAACAAAATCAGTCCAGGTTAAGAAGTACTACTGGAAAGTAAGGCTGCTTTCTTCAGATTTTGTTTTTTTAAACTACCTAAAAACATTCCAATTAGGAGTTTGTTTTGCTTTTCCAAAAAAAAAGAAAAAGAAATACAACATATAAAAAGAGGCTTAAGAATCATTTCCAGATTATATCATTTAAATATCCTTCTACGCTATAGCTTCAGAGGGTTCCTTAAATTTTTTCAACATTTACAAAATATTTTTCTCATTTCTTTTCATGCTCTAAGTTATAATTTGAAACAGCTGTACTTCACAACCAAAAAATATTTTTTTTCCTTTTAATTCTCGGCAAAGCTGCTCTTTTTTTCTGTGATGAGTTTTAAAAAAAAATTTTTTATTTTCCTCATACTGCAAAATTCTATGTTATATTCTTTGAAAACAAAAGCAACCTGTAGTTTTAGGACAGGTATTTTCACCCTCATTCTACAGATAAGAAAATTAAGTGGAATTAGGAATAATTCTTTTCATTTTGCCCATGGTAAGTACATTTTAAAAAAATTTTTTTGGGGGGGTTTATACTGAGAGAACCTTCATGTAAAGGGAAAGGTAGGAAAGGGAAGTATGAAGGAGGGGTAAAAAAGAAAGCAGAAAGAGAGCAAAGCTGGGAGAACCCTAGCGAGGTAATAAATAACAAAAACTGGTAAAGGATGGAGAATAACAAAATTTTACCATTTAAGTCAGCCCCTTCCAATAACTCATCTTTCCACATTATTAACCTCTGTTCCCTCTCTTCCTGCATCCCTCAAGTTCATGTACTGGTGCAGGCACACTTGCAGACCAGACCCTGTCTCCCCTAAATATTTATTCACTCTTGACCCTGGAGTTAAAACCTTGGGTCTTTTCAAGGGAAATAAATATAAGCACTTTTTGTTGCTTCCAAATGTTGCTTCCTAGTGCTGGATTAGGAAAGGATTAGAAATTCAGTGCCTATGTTCTAAACCTTGGAACAGCATTTCTGGAAGCACTTCAAAAGCTCTCTGAAGCTTATACTGCCTTCAAATCTTCCTTTTGACAGAGTTCTATAAATGAGAAGTCTTCCAAATCCTGCAGCATTCAAGCATTTTGTACATGGAATAAATAAAAAATTTAAATACACAAAGTTGGGAAGGTTGATGGGAAGCAAGTGCTCTCAGATATGATATTGACAGTGTTGCCATGGCAATGCTCCAAAGAGGCATTTAGCAAAACGTATTGAAAACCCTAAAAACATGAATAATACTAGCTAGATTCAGGCGTTGAACTTTGTTGGACTTGATTTTAAAGAAGTAATTTTGGATATGCTCAAAGATGAATGTTCAAAGTGATGATGCTTGTCCAAATGTTGTAATAGAAAGAAATTATCAAATAAAATGGTAACATGATTATATAAGTCAGGTTTGTTCACACAAAGAAATACCAAACAAATCATAAAATTAAAATGTATGCCTAGAAAAGTATGTAGAAATGCACACTGAAATGCCATTGCTAATTGGGTAGTGAGCTGCAATAATAAGAATAAAGGTATATGAAACAAAAAAATAGTGAAAATGAGAAGTCACCATGTCTTCATACTGTTCTAAGTATATCAAAATTGATGGAATGACTTTTGCTGTATTAAGAATAAAGGTATATGAAAATTTAAAAAATAGTAAAAATGAGAAGAAATCACCATATCTCCTTGTTTAATGTTACAGTTTCCTGAATATCTCACCTGGTGGATGCAGGACTTCTCTCTACCTAGATGGTTGAGTTGTGGGATTAAATCTGCCCTTACACAATCACCCCCATAGCTTTCATTTTTTGAATATCTAAAATGGGTAGGTCATTGTGATTTTATTGTGCAAGCCATCTCCTTTGTTCTTTAAAACCTAGGTACACATTATTCTCATTATGAAGATAAGAAAACTGATGCTGAATGGTCCAGTAAATGCAAGGTCTAGCAAGGTTCTGAGCCCAAGTATTTTTTTTTTTTTGGTAATGGTGCTAGGGATTGAACCCAGGACCTCATACGTGCTAGGCAAGCACTCTACCAGTGAGCTACAACCTCAGGTCCAAGTACTCTTAATGGCAAAGTCTATACACTTACCTCCTAGACTCTAATACTTCTTATATGCACTTCTCAGCCTGAGGATCTCTTCTGGATCATGTGCGGCAAGAATAAGAGGTGTTCAGGGAAAGATGGTTTTAGCAGGAGTGTAGCCACAAAGCAAGACTCTTTGTAATACACACTGGACTGCATTTTGGTTTCATATTTGCCTTATGATATTTGAAAACATGATCTCATTAACTTACATCATGCTTAAGGTAAGTTTAACAACACAAATGGGAAATGAAACCTGGGAATATTTTCCTAATGCGAAGTTTTCTCATGGAGTAGGTAGCTGATTTTTCTACTTCATCCTCAGTATACAGAAAATTGCAAAAATGCCTGCCACAAAACATGAAGCTGCTTAATTAACATACAACACATGGATAGGTAAAGTTTATTTTATTTATCTGATAGTAGGATACCAGAAGGCAAAAAAGAACTAACAGGGTTGGGGACAGCAGATGATTGCCATTACTGACTTTTAGTGAGGTTTCAAATTCTTTTTTTTCATTTTGACCTGACCACATTAAGACATATACATACTCCAGTATAAAAAAAAAAACAAAAATAAAACATGTACTCAACCAACTGCATAATGACCTCAATGTTGGAACATTAACATGACTATTTTACTCTTCTTACAATTTTAAAGGTATATAGGCATTATTTAAAGAGAAGAAGGAAGTGGAGAAGGAGGAAGAAGTGGAAGAGGAAGCAGAAAAAGAAATGGAGGCCTAATTAAGGATTCCTTGCCAGCAGTAGTGAACAAGGACTAAAGAGACCAGGTGGGACACAGACACTGATTCATGAGACAGAGTGGACAACCTCAGTGGACAACCTTAACAATTAACTCATGGGATTACAGAATTCTTCTGCTATGACATGACTTAATTTTTCTTTTTTCCCCCTTGTAGCTATGTAATTGAAATTTTATCATGATGAATAGTGTCTTGGATATTTTCTGTGAAAAAAGTAAAATAAAGTTCTAAATGCAAGCTTTTATATGTAATACACATAGCCGTTTAGCATCCATGAGATAACCTACAATTTAATAATAAAGATTTTTTTATATGGAGGGCTTTAACTTCTGCTAGTTCTCCCTTACTCATTCTTCCAGAATTTATTTCATACATGTTTCTTAAACAATACTCCATGAAAAATATAAAGATTAATGTACATTCTCCAGGTCAGATTCAGTCACAAAATGCAGTAACGCATTTATTCCTTGGTGCATATTAAGAAACACAGGCTGCATTTTTGGGTGATCCATGCACTAAAGACTCACAAAAATCAAGCAAACAACTATCAGCTATTAAAACTTGTACTCCAGTCACAACAGACTCATTAATAAAAACAACAACATTGAAGGTTGCATCCAAACCATGCTGAGCAGGGCTATCTCTGGTTGGAAGGGTCACAGGGAAGCACCAGTAGCCACAACTTTCCCTTGTTTTCACATGGGACTGAGACTTCTCACATGGCTTTTCCCTACACTGCAGGCTTTTGGTAAACAGGCATTTCAGGCTTCAAATTAAAAGTCTTAGTGAAAAAGCTGAGAAATTGCCTTTCTTGAGTTTCTGGTTCTGGAAATGGCTTACTAAAGGTCCTTAAGGCAAATGCCAGGAATCAAATAAATTGTAGAACAGTCTCAAGATATAAACAATAAAATCGCTGACCAAGGAGTTATAACCTTGGATGAAAACACTTCATGAGAAGGCATATATGGATAAGACCAGCTTCTTAGTTTCTGAAGTTAATGTGAATTTTGCATCCTAGAAGTGCTTCATATTTCTTTCTGTTGTACAGACTTCTGGAATAGATAAAAATTCAGGATGTTGCTTAAGAACAAAAATACATAACATGGAGAAGCTACTCAAATGCCAAGCAGTTTTCAGGTTTGTTTTTGTTTTACTTTCACATTTTACTTTTGTGGTTGGCATATGGAAAGCCAAATTGGGAAATCATAATATTGGAGTATTTTAAGGGCATGCTATCATAGATATTAACAAGCTTATTTATGCAATAAGATCTCTGCAGAAAGTGCTCAGCTCGATGCCACATTCCAGAATAGCCACCATTGGTTTCTTTTTCCAAATTGGCCATGTTTACAGGTTTCACAAATATCCCTGAAGTCTTCCCAATGTGCTTGGCAATCATAAAATTCATGGCAATATCATCACAGTTTTGAGTTTCATCTATTAAAGCATGGACAGTTGCAGGTTGTCTCTGAAAGAGTTCAAGATATTTGCTATTTAAGAATGAGGCTCCAATCAGCACCATAGAGTACTGGTCACCATTTTCAAATCCTGGTGTTTGTAGTTCAAAACCTCCATAACTATAGATACCTGATGAAGTAGAGACATGCTTTCTAGGAACAAATCCTACAATTTGATCAGGAAATTGCTGAAAAGAGGGAAAAAGAATAATTAAGTATGACATTAATTTAGAGCAGACAAGGTGAAAAAGGCCATTAATTATGAAACATTGAAAATGATTTGTCAACTTTTCCTTATTATCCATTTACATATCTTAATTTCATCTAACTCGAGGTAACTTCATAAATCTGTGTCCTGATAAGGTAACATGTCAAATTTTATCACACCCCAAATCTCTCTGACAAAAAAAATTAACCTTACAAATATTCTATTTTTAATATAATCTGATCTTAACAAATTCTAGTCACTAAGGAGTCTAGTCCTTCAAAGTTGCTGCAAGAAAAGTTGATTGCATGAATGCTATTTATTGTAGGAGACCAGGTATAATATGACAACTTTTAAAAATGTATGAATCTCTTAGGAATATATAAAACGGTAGATCTATACATATGATTTTTTTGTTTTTCCACATTGATTTTAATGTTCTTGAAAGTCACTGTTGATTTTTAACCAATGTTATATTATATCCTTTTTTGGCTTGGGTATTTTCTTTTCAAAATATGAGAGAATACAAATAAGTAAATATACAAATTGCATGTGTATTAATAATGACATGTAT
This sequence comes from Aplodontia rufa, assembly GCA_004027875.1. Taxonomy (NCBI): domain Eukaryota; kingdom Metazoa; phylum Chordata; class Mammalia; order Rodentia; family Aplodontiidae; genus Aplodontia; species Aplodontia rufa. The sequence continues at coordinate 36,962 of PVKS010000336.1, forward strand.
CAAGACCTTGAAGAAAAATTAGATGGTAGCAAAACAGTTCATACTATTAAGGTGAAGGTAAATAAAGATAAAACAAAAACCAAGGGGGCTGGAGCAGTGGCTCGGTGGTTATGGCGCTTGCCCAGCATGTGCAAGTGCACGGATTCAAACCCCAGCACCCACGTACATAACTGTCAGAGCAACGAAAGCTACGTGAAAAACTCAATAAAAATTGATTCTCTCTCTCTCCCTCTCACTCTCACTGTCCTTCTCTTTAAAAAAAAAAGTCTTTATAATAAAAAAAAAAACAAAAAAGAAAAGAAAATACTAAAGCATAGGAAAGAGGCAAGAACTTGTAGGATTAAAAGGTTTAGTTCACTTTTGTAAAATATTAGAGTTTTGTTCATTTATTGAACAGACGCAAAACTAGGGACACATATATACAAATTAGGCTGAGTTAAATATCATTTAAAAGAACTCAGTCTAGGGAGGGGATTCTACGGATAGGTGAACAAGGAATTGCAGTGCTGTGAGAACGCTGTAAATACTACTGGGTAAATCTGATGGGAGCATGGAGGACAGAGTGAGACTGTGATGCTGGAGGAAAAGCAGGTCAGAAATTGGGGGATCAAGGCTGGGAAGCTTCAGAGAAGTACCATCTACACAATCTAAGTAATGAAAGAAATTTCATAGATGGTTAGAAAAGGAAAAGGGAGAGCACTGAAGTGGAGGTAAGGGGCACTTGTGAAGGCTCAGATGAACAAGCACTTGATCTTGCCTAACTGTGGACCCCAAAGCATTACATATGCAGGGCACCAATCAGACTCACTCTATGGAGCTGGATGATCTTGGGCTATGGATTGAAATTGTTTTTACTAATAAAATCTAAAATCATATTTATACCTCTTGATCATTCAGTGAACTGTTTTTATTAACCATAGTCTTTATACTCTGTCTGCCCCATCTTCATATTTTGGGTAAATTGATATTTTTTTAAGACCTTAAACAGAAATCTCACAGCTGAAGTATTACATTAGAGCTTTTTGCCTAAAAGCTTTTGTTTACAGGGCTGCAAAAAACTATTGATACGGAAAAAAGTTCAATTTGTTAATTACTACACTAGGCATGAAGTTAAAAACTGCAGGTTTTGGAAGGCTGGTATCTACAGAATACTGAGACCACTTGCCATTAATATCTAATGTTATATCCCAACTAGCTAATGGAAGGAGTTATTATGGTGCAAATTAGACCATTTATTGGGTAGCACAGTGTTTAATCACTTTATAGGGCTTCAGTATTCATATCTGTTCTGGTTTTAGGTAACTGTGGTGTAACTTATAAAAGTCAACAATTACGATTATGTATTTAATGGGAGAAGAAGTGAAGAGTTTGTCTGGTTAGAAAAAAAAAACAAAACAAATAAAAACCTGCCATAACAAAAATCCATGTAGTTAATCATTGCACAATTTCTGAACAATGGTCTCAGAACCAGGATTAAATTTTGTTGATGTAAAAACGCTTTCTTTCCCAAAAAGTTATATATAGTATTAACACAGAAATACATTTCTCATTTGAGACACAGGTCTGTGGCCTATGGAAAATATCTCTGCATTTTAGCCTTTGCTCTACCAGATTATTTCCTCATTGTTCTCTGGAAGGTAACTGCAGTTCTTTTTCCTAATATTCCAAAAATGTAAATTAAATATAGATAAAAGATACTGCAGCTTCCAGGTTGGCTTAACTAAGATCAGGAAATCTTGACAATCCCATAATGATTCCCTCTATCTTTTAGACAAATACTGTCTACATTGTTTTGAGTAATCCCATGTTAAACCATGTTACATGCCCTGGTTCAGCACTAGATAAAACTGTATACAGATGTTTCAGAAAGGATATAGCAACATTACCTGCCAAACTGAGAAAGCAAAGACAAGGTCCTGGGCACTAATGAGTGTGTCATCATCTACCATTAATACCACTGCAATGAAATGAAAAAAATCATATTGAACAGTTTGGAAATGAAAACAAAAGTAGTAAGATACAGTTGTGTCCATATAGATCATCCAAATGAAGTATCTTCTGACTCAATTAGTAAATAAGAAATGCATTCTCGGAGCGATACGTCTAGTGGAAAAAAGCTATTTGAATTATAACTGATTTTATAACTGCCTGAGAGGAAAACAGTCATGTAATTATCATCCATCATCCTAGAAACTAATGAATCTATAAATAAATAAAGCCAAGATTCTTTTAAGCAAATTATAACCTCATGCAGCTGTTACAAATGGGAAGACAGTGACAAAATTGTATTCAGCATAAGCTAAATGGCATCTTACTGCAGTCTGTAATGCAATGATATGTATATAGCACATCTTCATTTATTTACTTTATAATATTAACCTCTCCGTTACTGTTGTAACAGGGAAGACATACATGCTCACCTCCCCAGGCAACTGCTTCTTGACATTTGGGGAACTGCTCCTTAAGCAGTTCATGGTGCTTTCTTATAATAAATTCCTCCATTTTTTCCCCCAATTTTAAGATAGGCAGAAAGCCAGAAATCTACCACCCTATCTCTGGTTAGCTGCAGTCCTCCCAGGCTTAAAAGCTGGCTTCAACTCACCATTGGTTTCCACCTCAGGGAAGGCTTGGAGTCGATTTCTCATTCTGTTTGTGGTTTGTGGTTTGAAGATGACAGGGATAGGGTGAGGTCCAAGAGAATTCCATAACTCATCGGGTCCCTTCTCCCCCACATTGTTCCATACCACAATTACTTTGTGCAAATGTGGCACTGCCTGATAGTGATTTAGAAGTCTCAATAAGAGATCTGTTCTATTGTATGTCTGCATGATCAGAGTGAAAGAATCCAGGGTGGACTTGCCCTGGGATTTTATTTCCCTACGCAAAGTGAGCATCTTGTCTTCTTTGATATTGGGAAGTAAATTGGTTAAAGCCCCAGCTACCAGTAGTAGCATGAGGATGACCACCAATGAGAAACGAAGCACTCGAATCCCCATTACTCTCCCAGGAAGTTTCCAGATGTGGCAATACCTGGAGTGGAAATGGGAATAAAATAGAGATTGTTAGCATTCTTGCCAGTCACCACCATGTTCTTATATTTTTCTCAGTGAAGAGAAGGTCAGTCTTATGTTGGTTGATTCAAATTTAGTTCTCTTTACTCTATATTAAGTGAGTTAGCTTAAGAGATTAAAAACATAGTCTAATATTCTTTTCTTTTTAGTTCTTTTTTTTGTAGTTGTAGATAAAAGATCCTATATATGCCAAAAAAATTTAGCATTTTAAAATTTTTCCTATTTTATCCTAACAATCTGGATCTGACATTATTTTTTAAATGGGATTGCATTTCCTCCAGTATTACAATCATTTTAAACTTTTATTTTGGTAGCAGACTTTTTTTACTCCAAATAAAATGATTGATAGAAGCATAATCTATAAAGCAGATAGTAATGGTAATAACAGCTGCAAATAATTATGGTGAGTTTATTCCTTATCAGGTTCTGTATATTAAGAATGTGCTTCATATACCATAGCATGTATTTATTCAACAAATGAAACAGATTCTGAGCACACAGCCTTTGTCAGGAAATGTTCTAGATTCTGTGGAGACAGTAATGATCAACTGTATAACAAGGTGCCCGCTCTTAGCAGTAGAGGAGATAGTAGGGAGAGACATATAAACAAATTCAGAAGGTAATTTAGGATAGTGGTAATGAAGAGTATGTTATGAGGAGAATAAATCAGAGTGATATGGTAAGCAAAGGCCAGGTTATATGGGGTCTTGTCAGCCTCAGTAAGGTATATGGATTCTATTCTAAGTGAGATGGAAAGCCACTGGAAGATTCTGACCAGGAGACTCTTGGAATCTGATTTATCTTTTATTATTACTATTATTGCTTAATAGTTTAGATGTTTACAGAATTTAAATAACTTTTGCAAGATAACTAAGCAATTTAAATAGCAGACTTAGGATTTCTATCAGGAAAATATACACCTAGAGTCCAGGTTGTTGTTCATCGTATGGGCTGTAGCATTCTGCCTTGATTCAAATCCATGCTGAACTGAGGTTAGGCTTCTGGAGCTTCCTCTCTTGCAATACAGAGCACAAGGTATTATATACCCAGCTATGCATTCTCCTATCTTCCTCTAGATACTTAAAGGACCTAGATACAGATGGACACAGAAGAACAGTGAACAATGGTAAGTGAGGATTACTTAGTTACTTGGTCAAAAAATTCCATCTAATCAAATCTTTCAGTTATATATGTGAGAAAAGATTAAATCTCACAGACAATTTTACAAGGAACCAGAACTAATTTCCTGGCTTTCATAAAATTTTATTCCACATTTGCTACCTCCCATTATAGCACTACTATTGTCAATTTTTGCTTTTTATTCTTTTGCTATTTCTGCTTATGGCTCCAGACTACTTATTTCTCCTTGAGCCTCTATAAATCTTTTAGATATATCCCTATTTTGTATTTCAGTAAATGAGTATTCATATCCATTTTAGCAATGTATGGATTCCACTTGACATGACTGTAGCCATCTTAAGTTGTGACTATCATGATTCTCCCTGAGTAACCCTAGTTAGTTTTTCCTGCAGTTTCCCAACAAACCATAAATAATCAAAGCCATTAGAGTGCTAGATGCAGCTTTACAATGGGCCCTGGTTCCAGGACGTGTCTGACTGATATCAACGTAAGATAAACCAGATACTTTCCAGCTAGGATGTGGCTACTTTCGTTCTAACCCATATGCACACTCCTCATTCTGATCCAAATTGCGGGGATCCTACTGGTCTTGCTGCCATCCATGACCACACTTCTGTCATTAAGTTCCCCAATAAACTGTGCTCTATGAAATTCTGAATCTATCTGCCTCTCTTACTTTGGTCCCATGGTACCTAATCCTTATGTACTAGGATTCATGAATCTATTCTACTCCTCTGTGGAAGTACAAAAGTCAGAAGTGAGGACAATGAATAATTCAAAGAAATTTACTAATGAAAAAGACTGGAAACAAAAATCAACCAGGAGTTTCTAATCAACAATTTAAAAATACCTTTAAAATATAGCTCTCTTAAAATCAGAAGGCAGGGGATATATGTTATTCTTGATGACTTTGATCCATAGTTTATCCCTTCTTGCTCTTTTTGGAACAATGTCTCTTTTTAGGCTACACTGTAAACAGACTCTCTTGTTTACTTACTGACAAAGATGATGAAGCTGGCAGACTTTTCACTGCTAACTCATAGCTGTGTGCCAGCTGTGAGCCACTGTCACTGTTGTCCTTGGCTTAATACTACCTCTACATTTTACTTTTGGTTCTCTTCACCTTCTTGGAAAGACACACTGTATATACATGCACAGAAATACCTAAGCTCTTGATTTCATATCTCATGGTTAAAGCTATATAATTGCCTCTAGGCCATCATTCCACAGGCAATCCTAAGACTAGCTAAAATCTCCCTGTCTAATAGTGTATTATATTCCAAACTAAATCTTAGTTTACTTTCCAAATGACTTCCAATCAACGCTTTGTTTTTCACTAAGGAGATTTAGTAGTGGTTGGGTTAATGTGGCCATCATTTTTGGTGATTCTGTTTCATTGTTGTAGGTTGTTTTGTAACTGTTGAAAGTTTTCTCTATTGTTGAAGGACACAGAGAGACCACATAGGCCAAGCCTTTGCCATCTTCCTTTGAAGTTTGAGAGGAGAAATCCCAGGGAAACAAGGACACACACTACATGATGTGACAGTGTGCTGGGACATGAACAAACAAAGGAAGAGCCTATTTACAAGCACAAGGGAAAGGCTATTGGCCCAGCAGCTCTCACTTTTCAACAGCTGAGACTGGAAAAGCAATGCGACCTTGCTGGTAAGTGTTCTTCAAAAGCTCTCAGAAGTATTCTCTCCCGGACTTTTTCTGCAGTTTGTTCAATTAAAAAAAAAAAAAACAATTTTGTGTTTCCTTTTTTCACATGGCCTCATTCTAAAATATGAACCAAATGAATTATTTCTGAGGTAACCTCAGGTCTACTATGATTATTTTTTAAGGAGAGTAATGTAAGGCCTTAGAATATAACATTTTCATTTTATGTACTTATTAAAAAAACATGTACTGAGAATAGTCAACTGAGACAAACTATATGAATGAATAATCTTGATTCAGATGCTTTTAAGATTCTTTTAATACTGAATTGAAAGCAGGACCATAAAACGTATTTTCAGTACTACATAAAAATGTCCACTAGAAGAAAAATTAGGATCAACACTCCAGCTTATGGAAGTTGGCAATGACTTCCTCAACAAGATTCCCCAAACGAAATAATTAAAATCAAGAATTAATGAGTGGGATGTCATTAAATTAAAAAGCATTTGCTCAGCCAAAGAACTGGTTAAAACTGTCAAGAGAGAACCCACAAAATGAGAGATAATCATGGCCTGTGATTCGGCCAACAAGTGACTAATACCCAAAATTTACAAAGTACTCAAAAAACTGAATATTGAAAACAAACAATCCAAAAAAAAAAAAATGGGCCAGAAAGCTAAACAGAAATTTCTCAACAGAGGAAACTGAGCAAGCCAATGAACATATGAGAAAGTGTTCTAAACCACTAGCAATCAGAGAAATGCAAATCAAAGCTACAGGAAGATTTCAGCTCAGCGGCAGAAGATAGTAGACTGCAGGGAAGTTGCGCCTGGGCACTCTCCTTGACCTGAAAGGAAGAAATGCCAGGATGGCTACCTTCCTGCAAGGTGTGTGTATTAAGATTTGCTCAACAGGGGGCTGGAGCGGTGGCTCAGCGGTTTCGGCGCTTGCCTGGCAAGCACGAGGACCCGGGTTCAAACCCCAGCACCACGTACACAACTGCGTGTTGGAGCAACTAAGGCCATGTGAAAAACTAAATAAAGTTGTTTCTCTCTTTCTCTGTCTCTCACACTGTCTCTCTCTCTTTAAAAAAAAAAAAAAAAAAGATTTGCTGAACATAGAGTAGGTCAGTGGGAGATCAGTGACTCGGAGACCTGGACATAGCAAGTGGAAAAAAGAAACTAATTCAGTCCCAGCAAGTTGTCCTCACCCCTCAATCAATACAGCAGCAGGTGAGATACTGATCAACTCAGTCTGATCCTTTTGGCCACACAGAGACCGACTGCACAGAGAAAAGCTGTATTGGGCTGAAATTGGGTCCTCTCATTATCTCTGCTGTGGAGGAGGGGGCAGAGTCCCTGTCTCACTTATGAGGAGGTCAGACTGAAGCGATTTCAGACAAATAGGGAAACAGATGGGAATCTAGGGTAGATTTCCCCACAGTCCTGTCAAGATCCTACACTCTGCTATGACTGGGCAGAGTTCAAATGGGAGCTCTGCTCTATGCTTAAACTGGGATAACTCCATGGCATCTCTGATTTGGAGGAGAAAACATTGCCCCCCTTCTAGCCCTAAATGGCGTGGGCTACAGCCATTTTGAGTATACTGGCAAGGAAAGCAGAACTTTTTTTTAGCCCCTCATTACCATCTCCTGGATCCTAGGACCCCAGGGCAAATTAGGTCAAACTGGAGACAAGTGCCTGGAGCCAGTGAAGTCTACAGAGCAGTTAAACCAGAGATATTTGGATCAGGGAGTGAAAGAGTGGCTTGATGGCAAATTCATCCCCTCCAAATCCCAAGCTGCAAGCCATTAAACTCTGGGACAACTTTCTAGGATAACTGTTCTGACTTTACTGGTGATCAGCAGGGCCACACCAAGTCCATACATCAGTTTGAATTTTTTTTTTTTTTAGATTCTTTTTATGTTGTGTGTGTTTGTACTAAGTGTTGCTGCTGTGGACCTGTTTCTTCTTCCTATTTATTTATTTCTTATCTTTCCTTTGAACACTTGCTTTAATATAAATATTAGTACTCACCACACCATATGAGGCCAGGACTATATAGCCCCCTAGTAGTTAGTTCACTTCTCTGTTATTTACATCTTTCCTATTCTCTGGCAATAGCCAAACACTATTCTTCTAACTCTCAACCCCTCCCCAGTAGCATTCACCCAGTCTCTCCCTCTTTTTCTCTCTCCATTTTTAAAATTTATTTCTTTTTCCTTTGTTTGTTTTTTGATTTTTATTTTTGATAATCAGAATATTCTTACAGCATCTTTATACTCTCTCTCCTTTGGATTCATAATCATAAGAATGTCTACCTTCCTACCTCAGTTCTTTACTCTCAGATGTCTATAAGCTTAACATCAATTAGTTGCATATGGAGGTAACTGCTAATCACATCTTTCCTCCTATTGGTGATAACTAATAGTGCATTGACTACAAGAAGATTAACCAGTTCAACACTGTTTATTATATGCTTTAACTGATCATATTGTTCATTCATCCTTATCCAGGGCATTAATGGAAATCCAAGGTGAATGTCAAATTTGATAATGGTTGTTTGCTTTTAATCCAGTTACAGTTCGATGGTTAATAAAGTGTAACTAAAGACAGTTACTAATCATACCATTCTGCTCAAAGATGGTAGTTTACATGTTAACAGTTACAAAAGGAACAACATAACTGAGTTAATGCTGTTTATTGTAACCACTGGTTGCTCATATTATCTTTTTTGCCTTATCTTGGGAGGTATTAGAAATCCCAAAGACGAATAATTAACCATGGGCTGTGGAGCCTGCTGTTAATTTCAACTTCCCACATTTCACCCAGCCCAAGTTACCAAAGAGACAAAAACCCCACAACTCATCAACAAATCCCCAAAGTAAAATAACCAAAGAGGGCTCACAGGCCCCACTTCCTGGCACTGAAAATGAAGAAAAAGGGAAGCAATTCTCCACCTCAAACCCGCATATCACTGGTCAAAAGTCCATGGATAGAGTCCTGGATTAAAACCTAGAAAAGTATCAACAATATGTTATTAAGACAATCAAAGAATTAAAAGACTTATGGAAAGAAATAAGAGAGCAATTTCAGGAACTGAGAGACCACTTTAATAAAGAACTAGACATTCTGAAAGGAGATATAGCAGAGCTCTAAGAACTGAAAAACACAGTCAATCAAATTAAAAGCTCAACGGAAGATATTAATATCAGGGTAAACTCAGCAGAAAATAAAACAGAAGTTCTTGAAGAAAGAACATCAAATAATGAAGACAGGCTGAGTAATCTTGATTGCAAGGAGGATAGACAAGAAAAAAACTTACTGAGCATGATCAGAACTTCCAAGAAGTATGGGACAAGATTAGAAGAAAAAAACCTGAGAGTAACTGGAATAAGGGAGAACACAAATGGCATAAAGAACCTTCTCAATGAGATAGCCAAAGAAAATTCCCCCATATCAGAATTGACCCAGAAACTCAAATTAAAGAGGCCTATAGGACACCAAATAGACTTAACCAAATGAGAAACTCACCAAGACACATCATATACAAAATAAGTAACAGAGAAATCAAGGAAAGAATTTTAAAAGCAGTAAGAGAAAAATACCAAATCACATTCAGAGGCAGACCAATAAGGATTACTGTGGATTTCTTAGCTCAGACAATAAAGGCAAGGGGAGCATGGAACTAAATTTCTCAAATATTCAAAGAAAATAACTGCTAACCAAAAATACTAACTAAGCTTTAAATTTGATGGGGAAATAAAATTCTTCGATGATAAGAACAAACTAGCAACATACATGAACACAAACCCAACTCTACCGGGAACACTCACAGACAAACTTCAAAGAGGAACAAGCTAACAAGTCCCAATGCTCATAATCAGAGGAAAGTCAATGAAAACATAGCTTACTCAAAGATATCAAAGATGGCACAAAATACAGCAAAAATCATGATGCCAGGGAACCAAAATCACATTTATTCTAATGCTGACCATGAATGGACTCAAATGTTCCAATCAAAAGATACAAATGAGCAGCCTGGATCAAAAAAACAAAATCCAAAATATGCTGCTCACAGGAGAAACATCTCACAGCAAAAAATAGACACAGATTGAAGGTGAAAGGATGCCAAAAAAATCTACCAGGCATATGGCCAAAGAAAAAAAAGCCAGTGTTTGATACTTATATCTGACAAAGTTAATTTTGACCAAAAATTTGTCAAAAGGGATAAAGAAGGTCACTACATCATAGTAAAAGGAACCTTATATCAAGAAGATATACAATAGTTAACATTTATGCTCCCAATTATAACCTTTCCAAATATGTGGAAAAAGTACTAAGGACATTAAACCACATATCGATTTCAACATAATAATATTGGGGGACTTTAATACATCATTATTAACAATAGATCATCAAAGCAAAAAAGTCAATAAAAATATCTCTAACCTAAACAACTCTATTAATCAATTGGACTTAAGAGACATTTACAGAATATTCCATGCCAAATCAGTTGAGTTTATCTTCTCAGCAGCACTTGGATCCTTCTCCAAAATAGATCATATCCTACTCCACAAAGGATATCTAGGAAATATAAAAAAGTTGATATAATCCCATGTATCTTATCAGACTACAACGGTATAATCTTAGCAATTAACATCAAGAAAAATAACAGAAAGTACATAAATACATGGAGGTTGAATAATACCCTCTTAAATGAAGAATGGATCAAAGATGAAATGAGAACAGAAATCAAGAAATTCTTGGAAATAAATGAGAATGAAGACACAACATATTGAAATCTCTGGGACAGTAGGAAAGTATTCTTAAGAGGTAAATTTATAGCACTGAGTGTCTTCATCAAAAATCTGAAGAGAGACCAAATAAATAAACTTATGCTCCAACTCAAATCCCTACAAAAAGAGGAACAATCTAATCCCAAATCCAACAGAAGTAAGGAAATAACCAGGATCGGAGCCAAAATCAATGGAATTGAGAACAAAAAAAGCAATACAAAGAATCAACAAAAAAAGTTTGCTCTTTGAAAAAATAAATAGCCAAACTCACCAAAAAGAAGACGAAGTGAAGCAAATGAACAAAATCAAAGACAAAAAAGGAGACATCACCACTGACTTAATTGAATGCAGAGGATTATCAGAACTTATTTTGAAAAACCATACTCCTCCAGGTTTGATAATCTGGAAGACATGGACAAATACCTAGTCACTATGATATTCCAAAATTAACACAGGATGACATTGAAAATCTAAACCAACCAATCTGTGGTAGTGAAATTGAAACAGCAATCAAAGGCCTTTCAAAAAAGAAAAGCCCAGGACCTGATGGATTCTCAGCAGAGTTCTACCAGACCTTTACCAAAGAATTAACACCTCTCTTTAGTAAGCTATTCCATGAAACTGAAAGGGATGAAACTCTCCCAATTACTTTTTGTGAGGCAAACATAACCATGATACCAAAATCCAACAAAGACACAACAAAAGAAAAGTACAGACCAATTTTCCTGATGAATAGAGATGCAAGAAATCCTTCATAACATTCTAGCAAACCGCATCCAAAAACACATAAAAAAGATAATACATCATGATCAAGTGGGTTTCATTCCAGGAATACAGGGGTGGTTCAACACCACTTAAACAGAATAAAGACAAAAAAAACATATGATCATCTCCATTGATGTAGAAAAGGCTTCTGATAAAATCCAACACCCATTTATGCTCAAAACTCTGGAAAAGATAGGGATCGAAGGAACAAACTTTAATTTTGTCAAGGCCATTTATGACAAACCCATAGTCAACATTATACTTAATGGAGAAAGACTGAAACCATTCCCACTAAATTCAGGAACAGGACAAGGCTGTCCACACTCATCACTCTTATTCAATATAGTCCTCAAAACCCTAGCCAGAGCTATCAGACAAGAGAAAGAAATCAAAGGAATTTGAATAGAAAAAGAGGAAGTCAACTCTATTTGCCAATGATATGATCCTATACCCAAAAGACCCAAAAAACTCTACCAGAAGACTTTTAGAGCTTATAAATGAATTTAGCAAAGTGGCTGGTTATAAGATCAACACCCAAAATCAATAGCTTTCCTATATTCCAGCAGCAATTCTGCTGTCTCTATATCTTTTCTGACATCCTTATCTCATTCCAAAGAGATTGGCTAGCTCTTAGTGTATTTTCTTTTTGCCCTTCTCTCATCCCCCCAACTACAGATGAAATATAACTTAGATAAACAATGTAAATTTCAGAAAAACAAATTTCATTTTCTTCTCTTTATTATCTGAAAAAAAATCAAAGACCCCCAACAATGTATTTTTTTGTACCTGTGGGATTTACTAGTTCTACACAGGTCAAGAACACATTCTTTTAGTTATTTTTATATATTGTTATTCTAGCATCTTCCATATCAGAGGTTTTCAACCTGGGATGATTTGCCTTCCAGAGGACATCTGGCAAAGTCTGGAGGGGAGATACAGCTATCTATCGGGTAGAAGCTAGAATGCTGCTAAACGTCCTACAATCCCACAGCAAAAAATCATCTGCCTTAACATTCAGATAATGCCACGGTTGAGAAACCCACTTTACATATTAATTGCTAAGATGTATTCAAACATGATGGGGAGGACACCAGAGAGGTAGCCTCTAAAAACCCCACTGCTACGTGCTATACTCAAACAATAAGGGCACAAAGTCATGTCTCCCCCCGCCCTCCTTTTTTTAAAAGAGACAGGGACAGTGTGTGTGTGTGTGTGTGAGAAAGAGAGAATCAATTTTATTTAATTTTTTATCTGGTTTTCATTGCTCCAGCACTTCATTATGTACGTGGTGCTGGGGTTCGAACTTGCGTCCCCATGAATCTCAGGCAAGCACTGTAACCACCGAGCTGCTGCTCCAGCCCCAGAGTCATGTCTCCTAATGCCCTAATATTTACGTGCCTCATTGTACAAACGCATAAACTCAGGCATCTGGAAGGGACCTCAGAGCCACCTAAGCTAGCTTTCTGTTTCACAGTAAGAACGCAGGGACCAGGAAAAGGTCATGCAGCTGCATTTGACCTAGAAGTCGCAGAACCAGACTAAGAATTTCCTGATAGCACAGTCCAATTCACTTTCACAATGCTATAGTGAAGTCTGCAAGGATGTGTCAAAAAAATAATACGCTAGACTGTCACCAAAGTATACCTGTCACTTGGTATGTTGGAATTCTTTTATAGTTTTAATGAGATTTCATATATCATAAATTTCATCCCTTTAAAGTATACAATTCAGTGGCTTTTAATATATCCATTGAATCTTGGATATATTACTACTATTTAATTTTTAAGCATTTCTAATATTGCAAAAAGAAACATAGGCCCATTAGCAATCACTTCCCATTTCCATTAACCCCAACACCCAAACTCCTCTTTAGACCCAGGAAACCACTAATTTACTTTCTGTCTGAAAGGATTTGTCTATTCTAGAAATTTCACATTAGCAGAATCATATTTGCCCTTTACTTCTGGCTTCTTTCACTTAGTGAAAGCATTTCCAAGATTTCTCAAAATTTATACATGTTGTAACATATATCAGTATTTCATGGTTTTTTTAATGCCAAATAACCTTCCATTGTATGACTATACCATTTTTTTATCTATTCATCAGTTGCTGGACATTTAGGTTACTTGTGTAATTTGTTTACTGTGACTATTGCTACTATGAACATTCATGCACAGATTTTATATGAACATGTTATCATTTGTCTTGGATATACGCCTAGGAGCGGAACCGTTGGGGCATTATGTCAGGAATATTTAAATATCCAAGAATTGAAGTCATTTTTGAAGAGCATTATCTGAAGTTATAAAATTTTTTCTTAAACAAGGATATAAGGTAGAGTAAGAATGTAAATAATACATGATCTATGAAGAAACAGTTACACATTCTCTCATGCAAGTCTTTAAATGAACCAACAATTTGAATTTTGAAAGACCTGCTACTTGATTATTTATTACTTCATCTATCAGAGTTCCTAGAAGGAGTACTGCTGAAGAATTCTTTACTTAGGGCTAGCTTCTTTAGACTAGAAGAGCAATAATTATTCAGAGAAGAGAAGAGTTGTAAACAAATATGTTAGAACACAGCATGAACAAGAATTAGTTGTCCTTGATTCATAAGGTACAACTGCAATGAGCAGCTTGGAATCATGCAATAAGAAACTTATCATTTTCGTTTTTATGTCACAGATGGTAGGGGAATGATAACTATTCTACCATTTCACAATGAGATTTGTCTGATGCTGTACAGATTGCTTCTTTTCTGACTCATCCTCCAGGGTATGTACTTGCTTAAAAACTAATGACTATGGAATATAAATGCTCAGAAAAGGGTCTGCAGCTGCCAAGAAATCATTCCAAGGTGGAATGCAGAGGTCGATTCAGAATCTGATTTTCCTTCCACGAACATGCAAGATGACAACTGGAAGAGATAGCAACTAATGAGCAATTTCTGGCTGGGTTTATGGCATGCAGACGATGTTGTTCAAACTGAGGCAAAGGGGCATATTGTATCAAATTCCAAAAGGCCTTTTCCTTCACTGGTACCTATATACAGCACGTTGTTCCATGACTCCTTGTGTTGGCATGTCCTGTTTTCTCTAACCCCAAAGCCCTTCCTTCTCCATCTGACAACCCCCACCCCACATTCCTTTCATGTATCCCCTCTGCTGTGAAAGTTGCCCTTGCTGTTCTTCTTTCTCAATGCACTATCAGTCAATGCTGACAGACCTTGTTTCCAGGCATCACAACTGTGTTTCTAGCTCTGTTTTCAATCTGAATGCCTCTTGAGGGAGTTTATGCCAGTCTTGATAATCCAGAACAGGGTCTGGCCCATTTTTTGATTAAGTGCTCATAACTCTTAGAAGTTGAATGGAGTGAGGGAATTAATATTTAAATTGCCCTAACCTTCAAAATGGATGTCTAAAACTTTAACAGAATAAACTCAAATTAAATGCAAATTAAGGCCCAATTAAGACTAGACAATACATAAGAAACTTTCCTCTACGTTAAAGACCAGGGTTACCACCCATTTGGTTAACTAGGAGAGCCAATCCTGAACTGTGACCTTAAGGCTACAACACACAGCCCACCTTTATACTTTCAGTTTTTTTGGCCAAACTACTTCATAAATAAAAGATGTCTCCAATGTCTGATTTTTCCCTCACGGCTTTCCAAAGATATACTGTGCATTGAAGTTTCTTTAGACATTCCTGTTTCTGTGAAAGTTCTCGGTGAATGAACTGATCTTCCCTGGGGAGAATCATCATTTGTTGGACAACATCCTCCTTGTGAAACTCCCCAGGGATGCTTAGGAGACAACAATAATTAAAAAAAAAATATCACTTAATCTAGCAGGCAGCATATCTGATTTAACAGACAAAAAGTCTCATTCAGTTGACAAATAAAACTTTAATTTGTGTTCCCAAAGTGACATAAACTATAGACCTTTGGGGTGACTGGCAGAAACAGAAACTTAAGTTAGTTCAGGATAGTCCAGAGTAATCTTTTCCAATAAAAATATAAGCAGTATAAGACAGAATTTATGTCACTGGACAATATAAAATAACAGAAAGAGAACATTTACTTTACTTCAGTTTTTTTTCCAGGTACCATATGGTATTCTAGAAAGAATTTTTGACTTAAGGATTTTACCCATATTTAGGAAATTCACTCCTTTCATTGTTATTTTAGAAATGCCATTCAGCACTTCTCATTTTCTACCAGTTCTCTCTTCTTCCTAAATGATTTCATCTCATATTTTTTTCCTAAAGAGCCCATCTATTCTTACAAGATGTTTAACTCCTGTTACTTTTTTTTGCAGGTCTAAATATACCAAGTTAATTTAAATTATTTTGTGTTAGCAATGATTATAGAAGGAAAAGCAGGAAAAGGAACAGCCTTATAATGATTAAAGGATCCATGTAGTATCACAGATTTAACTTGTAATCTTGTACTTATGATCTAGATTATGATAATCTATTAATAGTCACTGTGTAATTATTATAATCTAGATCAACTGTGTTATGGACTTCTAATTAAAGTGATCCATCTTTTCTATTTACAGCATTACTGATTATACATATACATGTATTTGTGTATGTGTGTGTGTGTATATATGCACATGTGTGCATGTGAGTGTGTGTATGTAAAATGATGGCTGTTAACCATTTAAAAATCCTTTCATTTAGAAGGTCTAATCTTGCCTTTAGTTCATTTTTGAAAATATTACTACAACAGTTCATTTCTCAATACAAGTTGTGAAAAAAGCATTTCTGTGCTGATTACATTACCTGTCAAGTCCTCTGCTGGCAGTCAGGTTGACTGTGCTTTCTATATGGATAAATCAGGTTAGGATGGATAAGAAAGACAACATTTAAAATAGGGTACCAGTAAATAAGAACCTGCGTCTCTATTTCCCTTCCTGATCCTATTCCCATATCCATGGTGAAAGCAACTCATCAATCCTGGTATTTTCTACTTTTCTTCTTCATTTTCCTCTACATACCATCATACTCTCTCTCAACACTATCAATTAATTGGATCATGCTTTATTATCACTGATTAAGGGGAACTAACACATTAACATTACATACAGCATTTTCAAAACATCACTTGCCTCCTTCAATCCAGTCATTTGTTACTGAATCAGAAAATAGTCTTTTCCACCTGCAAAATGCACAGGTGTAAATCACATGAGAAGCAATTTCTTTCTAGCTTTTCACTTTCTTCCTGAATTATAAATTAACTGTAGCTAATGATAATGATTGATAATGATTGATAATGATTGATGATGACGATGACGATGATGATGATGATGTTTGGAGATAGCTAATTAAACAGACATCTACTTGGCCAGGATGAAGAGTGGCCTATTCCCATGAGGTATACAAATGACTTATAAGAATCCAAGAAGTCAATGCATCCTAAGAAGAAAGCTAAAAATAGAAAAGCATTTCTAGCTTAGTAAAGTCCAATGAAAAATTAGTTCCAGAAATGGGTAAAAAAGAAACCAAGTGCATCTGCAAATATATTATTTTTCCCATTCCAGGATACTGGAGGTTTTCATTTAAACCTCTATCTGTTTTAGACACAGGAAAATAGAGGGGGGGAAGATTGTTAGGCAACAGAGCCTTGGAATATTGTATGATTCCACTTAAATGATGTTTCCAAGATAGTGTCAAATTCATGTAAAGAGATAGACTTGTGCTTGTCTGCGGATGGGGGTTGGAGGATAATGGACAGTTGTTGGTTAGGGCGTATATAAAGTTTCAGTTCTACAAGATAGAAAATTTCTGGATATTAGTGACACAGCAATGTAAAAACACTTGACAATACTGAACTGTACACTTAAAAATGTTATACTACATACTTTTAAAAAGTCCAAAAAAATTCTGCTACTTACCTCATTGTGTTATTAGCTTTTTAAAAAACTTCTTTTATGGCTTCAGTGATTGATAGGAACAAGCTCTCTTGGCACTATTAAGAAATAAAAGAGTTTTCTGTGATATTCTGTTAATCAACAGAGAATGAAAACAATAGCAATGTTTGAATTGTCCATAGTGTTTGAATTATTTTAAAATTAGAATTTGCTATTCTGTGTTCTAGAAATGACATGTAGGCAATGTGGTAGAAAAAGGCTTCCTGTTGGTTGGTGCTAACAGTGCTACATTTTTATTTTCATTCTTCCCTTGAGGGTCCAGAAGCAGAAAAAACTAACATCATCCCCATTATCTTATGTTTGCACATTTGAAACCAGAGTATATATGTCATGGAGCAAAACCTCTTAACACATAAGAAATTTGCATTTGTATTCAATTTCTGGATTACAGGTATCTATACTCTTATCCACTAATGCACCTCCTTCTTCACCAGCAGTTCACAGGACATTTAATCTGATGCAACTAAAAAATCATGGTATCTAAAATAGTGTTGTCAGGGTAGATGACTGAGGATGAGAGATGGCATCCTTCCTATTTTTCCTGATTGTGCTGGCAAAGAGGAACTATGGCTGGAAAAGAGGTGCTACCTCTTAATTCTCTCTGCTTTCATTTCTCAGTCTTCAATCACTCGTCTCCCATAGAATATGCATAGTTAACCTAATATGCATAGTTAACCTAACACAATTAGTTGACGATATAAACAAATATTTAAGAAATTTACACAAACAAATATTTAAGAAATTCATTATTATCTGTCTTAGGATCTTATACATCCATTTAATCTTGTAACATGAAGGAACTAAATTCTGACTGGAGACTTTCAAGATACTGCATCTAACTGGAGACTTGTAAGATACTGACCACCTAAATAGAGCTAAGGAATCATTTTTTATTTTCCAAAATCATGTTTTTTCATAATAAAATTATTATTATTACTACAGCAGCAAAAGGAATGGATTAGAAAGACTCATTGACTGATAGATGTCCCCCTCACTGCTCCATGAGTATCTCATGTGTACAACTTGAACAACACACAGTTCTAAAATATTAGACTGATCTACCACTACCTCCTTCTCTTCTCCTCAACTTTTCCCAATAAAAATTCTTTCAGGGAAAGAATCTTAACTTACCAGAGTTTCTATCCTCAGTGCCCAGCACAGAGCCTGGCATGTAGTAGATACTCATTAAATGACTTCTGAATGAATGAAACAATCAAACCATGACAAGATAACATATATAGGTTAATGTATATGGGACAAATATTTCAAGATAATGAAGTAAGGCACAGTGGAATCATGGAATCTTTTTCACTCATAGAACTTTTTTCCCTTGATTTAAACAGTGTCCATCTATACTTTACATTGCCCATAAAAATGTCTTTGGTATTGAATTTGGCCATTATGCTGTCCAAGAAATGTTTTGAAAGGAGAAGATCCACATGGTAATATCTTTCTTATATTTTCAGAGAAGAAAGTGGGGAAATTCAAGAGTCTCTGAAAGGGTTGGAGTGATGGCTCTGCAATTGGAACACTAGCCGGGCATGTGCAAGGATGTGGGTTCAAATCCCAGCACCATGTACACAATAAAGTGTTGGAACAAAGAAGGCCATGTGAAAAACTAAATAAAATTGATTCTCTCTTTCTCTTTCTTTTTTTAAAAAGAAAGTCTCTAGAAATTGATATAACTGAAAACAAGCTTCAATATCTCTAACATATTTCAAAATTGTTTTAAAGGGGTAACGGAGATTTCTCCATAAACCTGCTGACAAATTTCAGATTTGTAGCAGTACAATGCAAAATGCAGAATTTATTTTCAAAGGCAGATACAAAAACACAGGCTCAACTTGCTGCTGACCTTGATAAGTTAAGAATATGCTAGAGAGAGGAAAAAAAAAAAGAGTATGCTAGAAATCAGTTACTGAAATTGATTATTTCTACATCCCTCTCCCTAAATAGTACTGAAATAAAGCAGTTTTGGAGAAAAACTTCAACTACAATGAAAATATTTATCATTAAACTACCTAGTTTGCACCCAATAAAGGTTTCCCCTGCAGCATAGTAAAATTCAGTCTATAGCAAAAATAAAAGCTTCCTAAAAAAGTAAATGCAACTAATTTCAAATCTTATTGCTTAAATTAAAATAATGAAACAGACGGTAAGAGAGGCAAAGGCAAAATACTCTTCTCAGAACTTAATTTGTGGAACCTAGCAGGTTTTACACAGCAGCTTGAAAATATGAACAATTTTTTTAAATGCAGAATATATTTTCAAAAATCGAACAACCAAACTACCACTCCCGACCCACAAAGTTCCAAGAACGAGAACAAATATGCACATATTATCACAGCAAAAAAAAAAAAAAAAAAATTGTAAGGCGAGAGCATTTTGCTGTCTCCTCACCTCGAGTGCAGAAGATTGCAGTGCGGCCACCCGATTTATTTGCTTGCAGCTTGGTTAGTATGAAACGGAAGGGGCGTCTCGCTTGCTCATTTTTGTTTTTTTCTTTTTCCTAAATGCAGCGTGCATTATCATTGGATTGATAGCTGGGAAAC
The DNA here is from genome assembly GCA_004027875.1 of Aplodontia rufa. Classification (NCBI taxonomy): domain Eukaryota; kingdom Metazoa; phylum Chordata; class Mammalia; order Rodentia; family Aplodontiidae; genus Aplodontia; species Aplodontia rufa. Next base: position 56,884 of record PVKS010000336.1, read on the forward strand.
GCGCGGCCCGCAAAGTGAGCGCCTGAAGCTGGGAACAGTCACCGAGTGGCCACTCCTCCCATTTGGTGACGCTCCACTTCCTGTTAGACTAAAAGGAATTCCCAAGAAGCTCGGTTTTGTAGTTTCCAGCCCAATTCCAAAAGTCAGCCCCGTTACTCCCCATTTCTTCTGCAACCATTCGCGTGACGGATCACCTGACTATACCCAAGCAGTTTCCCGAAAGGGCGCCGGAAGGAGTATTTCCCTCGGCCTAGACTGCCGGGCCAAGGCCCACCGGGATCGCCTCCCGGTGCCTGTGCGCCCTTGTGCCCCAACCGAGCCTGCTTCTGCCCTCACGTCCCCAAATTGGCAGTGAGTTTCTGACAAGAATCATAGCAGCAGCTGCTGCTCCATGGATGACCTGGAAGCGCAAGGGACGAGTACGAATTATAGAGATTCGGAGTATCAGCGGATTGAGACTCGGGGTAGCAACCTCAATTCAGTACGACCTCTTTGTAAACAGCTTCTTTTAAATACCGTCAAGTTCTTCTTCCGAAAGATCGCCTCCCACGTGACAGTACAGAGGCTCAGGGGCTGTTTAAGGGGGAGAGGTGGATTGCAAGCATTTAGGTACCCACAGCTTTTACCCGGCAAATTCATCACTTAGGCTTCTTGCGCACGGGCAGCAGAACACTTGGCCTCCGGGATTTTAAAGCATTGCAACCTACAGCACCAGTATCTAATAACGCCCACAGAGGGTTAATGGCGAAGGGGCAGGCGCTGGACTCCAGTGCATCCGGGAACATTGCTCGTAGGCGGTCGGGGTGGGCGTGAGCGGGCTCTGAACCTCTTAGCCAGCCCAATCTGCAGTGTCGCCACGTCAGAAATTTCTTGACTTCAGGTAGCGGGACTCCACCCGGCTCAGCTCCACAGATGCCCCACTAGTAGCCACTGTTTTCTGCACCCCTCAACAGCCTTCCCCCTGCCCCGCCGTAAGCCCCGCCCACCGCTGAAAGCCACGCCCACGCCCTCGCCTCCCCCCTTTCCCGTCCCAGGACGCGTTGCGCGGCCCGGGCCGGAAGTCGGCGAGTTCGCGAGTGTGTGTCTGTGTCTGTCTGTGTCTCGCAGTCGCGCGCGGCCGCCGTCCAGCGCTGGGGGGTTCCCGTCTGAAGCGTCACCGCTGTCACTGCCATCATCCCACGGAACCACTGCTAGAGGGGAGTAGGCCCGGCCCTCCGCCGGGGCGGAGAAGATGTTGCCCCTGTCCATCAAGGATGATGAATACAAACCACCCAAGTTCAATCTGTTCGGCAAGATTTCGGGCTGGTTTAGGTGCGGGTGCTGTTTTGCTGGGAGGGGGCGTCCAGCAGAAGGAGAGAAAGCCCAGACCTAAGGATGGTCCAGGGTTCAGGGAGGGCGTGTTAGGGACACTCCCTCAGCCTGCCACTGTGCGGAAAAGAGCTTGTGGACGGGGAGGATCTTGAAAGAGGACCCAACTTTGGAGTCCCTGCACCCCCGTGACTCTAGTTTCTTCTCCGTTTGTCATGCCCAGGTCTATCCTGTCGGACAAGACGTCCCGGAACCTGTTTTTCTTCCTGTGCCTGAACCTCTCTTTCGCTTTTGTGGAACTCCTCTATGGCATCTGGAGCAACTGGTAACCGAAGGGGAAAATGGTTGGGGCGGAAGCAGAGGGTGGAGGAAGACCGGGCACTATTTGCTTAGTGCCACGTAGCTCCTCACCAGGAGGCTTAGGTCTTACCTTTGCCACCACCTCTGTTGCTTTTTCATACCCACGCCAATCTGGTAGGGCAGCCTATCTTGGGATTCAGGGCCTATAATGTGCAAACCTGTTCCTCTCCCCTACCTTAATCAGACTAGACTGACAGCCCGCTACTCATTTTGGCCCATGGAGAGAGTTGAAAAATACAGCTCACCTTAGCTTTGCCCACTTGGTATTGGGAGAAACCTGTTCCTTGCCTCTCCGGCGGGGAGTGGCATTTGAATTTCACCCGTAAGATTCTGAGATGCTCTGCTTAATTTGTTGTTAGGTTTATTGACCTCTGAAGAGGTTTATAAAGGGATGACCAGGAAAAGCATATCATTCTCTTTTCTCTTTCATGCTGAAACTGTCTCATGATTTCCCTTTGGTTTTGACAACAGTAGAAAATTCCATATAGTTTTTCTGAAAACCTCTCAAATTGATGCTTTTTGGTGTCACTTTTATTTATACATTTTTTTGCTACTGTTTTCCCTCTTTGGAAAGAGGAAAATTAAGTGTGACTCTATGGAAACTAAGTTGTTACTTAGGTATTTGTTGTTGAATGATTTAAAAGCTTGTGGAATTGTTCTGCTAACAATAAGATCATCACACTTCTACAACTCCATCTATAGATTTATACCCATTTAAGAATCTGATGAAAGCCAAGACTCAGAATTTTACATAAAGCTTGGGTTCCCTGAACCTTGAACCCCAGATTAAGAACCTATGCCATTTATGCTTTATTTTCTACTAATTAAACAGATTTAGTCTCTGTCCTTTAAGGTTTTTTCCAGAGATAATTATTGTTTTTGATCTTTATCTGTGTAGACATTAATGACATTAGATTCTGTCATGTTTTGTGACATCTATACTTTTTTGTGAAAATTTGGACTTTTCAATTCAACAGTCAATTTAGTTTTTTAAAAAATATTAAGTCATCAGCAGATTATAAAGGTTACTGCTTTTGTAACGACTTGGGTGTGAAAGGTATATTGACACAACTAAATCTTGTTATATTTAATAACCATTTTGAAGCTGGGCATTGTAGCCCAGGCCTGTAATCCCAGCAACTGGGGAGGCTGAGGAAGGAAGATTGCAAGTTTGAGGCCAGCATAGGCAATCTAGTGAACCCCTCAGTAATTTAGCCAGATCCTGTCTCAAAATAAAATGTACTGGGTATATAGTTCAGTGGTAAAGCACCCATGAGTTAAATCCTCAATATAAAAATAATAGCCATTTTCTAATCCCCTGGAAATCATGTATGTATGTGTGAGAGAAAGAGGGATACATCATCATAGATTTTTTTAATCAAATCAAATTAATAACCTTCATTGTATTATAGATGATAAAGCACTATAGTCTTAACTTGTTTGAGTAATCATTCTTAATCATGATATAATATTTATCATATAGTTTATGTTTTCTTCATCTTAAAATATATCTTAATTTTGGCATGTATGCTTATTGTAGCACAACTCTGTTTATATATGTACATTTTGTTAACTACTTTATATTGTAATACATTGTATATCACTAATATAAATCACTGAGATTTGAAATGCCTAAGTCCCTTCTTTCATGTAAAGTTAGGTATGTAGTAACTCTTGATATGTAGAGATCAAGTAGGAAAGTACTAAAGTCATTATTTTCCAAATCATTTGTCAATATACAATAGTGTTTAGGGGACACATCAGTGGTAGGTGGCTTGTTCTTTTGCGCTTAAGTTATTTGCTTTTCTGCCATTGGTAGACTTGTTCTGCTGCCCTTAGGTAACTTATTCTTTAGTACTCTCCCAGTTTATTTTTTCATTGTTTCCTCCTGATTTGAAATGCAGCTCTGGTGTCTGTCATACCTCCAGCATGTAGCAGGTATTCATCTTTTGTGCCATATATGTTAGCTGTCGTATCATATCCACTAACACTTATTCCTAATGTTAATCCTTATCAGTGGATGTGAAGTACAGATCTGTTCTCACTGACTTAGAAATTACTCTAGCCTTTTCATAATCTGGCTTCCAATGTTTTATTTAGATACTAAAATTTTTAGTTCCTTTAGTTGACTGATCAGTAATTTTTACTCATTGGATTATCTCTGTGTCTCTAGGTTTGGTTAGCTTTTAAAGTCCTTCAATAAATTTCTTACCAAAACCCACTTTGTCATAGTTGTTTCAATGTTCAACTTCATTCTATAAAAGTAAGTTTTAAATTGTTGAAAACATGAAATATCAAGGTTTTTTCCCATAGGGAATTAAAACATGGATAAAACTCTTTTCACAAAAAAAAAAAGTTGACATAGTTGCAATAAATTTTAAATTGTTGCAGTTCTCATTCAGAGCCTTCATTTTAAAGGAAGAACTTAATAGTTCCTTTATATTTTTGATGGTAAGAAGGTGTTTTCAGTGGAAGAATAGCTAAGTGCTTTGTGTATTTTTCCCCCATTGAATATCCACTTCCTTTCACCTTTCAGCTAGAATGTAAGCTTTTTAAAAATAGGAGTCTTTCTGTTTTATTCAGGCACGTAAGCTAGACTAAATGCAATAACTACCTGTATTAGGGAAAAAAGACCCCAAAACATTAAGTTCCTTTCTCTAATTCTTAGAACTTATGAGGAAAATGGTAGGAATACTAAATGCGTTTTTTTTTCTTTCATTGTAGGGTGCTTTTCCTTCTAATTTTATTTTTCTTTCATTTATTTATTGTTGAGTAACTTTAATCTTAAGGTAATATTAAGAATGGGGTTTTAGGGGCTGGAGCGGTGGCTCCGGGGTTATGGTGCTTGCCTGGCATGCATGAGTACACGAGTTCAAAGCGTAGCACCATGTACACAACGAAGTCTCAGAGCAACAAAAGCTGCATGTAAAACTCAGTAAAAATTGTTTTTCTCTCTCTCCCTCCATCCCTCTCACTATCCTTCTCTCTTAAAAAAAAAAAGACTGTATTATTGGGTCTGGAGCAGTGGTTCAGCAGTTATGGCACTTGCCTGGCATGTGTGAGGACATGGGTTTGAACCCCAGCACCATGTACACAATAAAGTGTCGGAGCAACAAAAGTCACATGAAAACCTAAATAAAATTGATTCTCTCTCACTGTCCCTCTCTCTCTCTCATAAAAAAAAAAAAAAGGAATGGGTTTTATACCATCAAGGATTGTTTGTTTTTAGATTATAGAAAAGCTCTCAAATAGTTGTTGTTTAAACAAGGTAATACTTTATTTTCAAGATGGCTAATAGTGTTCCAGCCATTCTATTTGGACTGTAGAGAAAAAGAAACAAAAGGCATGCGCATTGTCTCTTAAGGAGATTTATGTGGATGTTGAAACAAAATACTTTCAGTAAAATTTTATCACATGGTCATGCCTGCTTGCAAATACAATCTATTCTGTTGAATACCAGTCTGCTGAAAGTCGAGGATTCTTCATTAAGTAAGAATATGTGAATATGGAAGGTTCAGGAAATGGAACTGAAGAAAGGTATAAACTAATCCAATTTTAATTATAGGTAGAAAATTGAGGCCTAGAGTTGTAGGGCCTACATTACCTGTTATCCAAAAAATTTTCCCCTAACTACAGTATAATTTTTTTCTAGTACATCAATATAGTTTGTTTTTATGTACTTCTATTTTATTTTTACTTCGCCATCTATTAAATTAATTTCAGCTAAATTTTTACCAAAGCTGTTAGAACTATTTTCCCTAAGACACGGAAGAAACTTGGGTAACTCTAAAGATTAATGTCTTTGTATTAACAAAGTAAGTGTTTGTTTAAGACATGTAAAGGCAATACTGGGCATTTATTCAATTCTACTTCTGTATAATGTCTTATGAGTAGAGTAATTCCTTAGTAATGAAAAATGCTTCCATTAGTCACATATTTTTAAGTAAATTAAAATTTTTGTATATCTTAGTCTTTTATCAACTTTTTTAATCCAAAGGCAGCATTATTTACTAGCCACGGTGATGCCTTTTGCTTTCCTGTAGTTTTATTTTTCACTTTAAAATCTTAGATGGGGGGCTGAAGCAGTGGCTCAGCAGTTTGAGTGCTTACCTTGCAAGCCCAAATCCCAACACCATATACACAATTAAGTGTTGGAGAAACAAAGGCCAGATGAAAAAATAAATAAAACTGATTCTCTTTCTCTCTCCCTTTCCCCTGGCTCTATCCTTCTCTCTCATTAAAAAAAATTTTTTTTTAGATGAGTGTTACATTTTGCGGAGAATTTTTAAGTAGAGTTATATAATGAAGTAAAGCTGTGAGTTGTTTCATTGTATCTTATTAGTTTATTAGTGTAAGAATTCTAAGGATTTTGTACTTGGTAATAAATTTATAGTTAATGCTTTATCCCCTTTTTTCCCCCTTATGGAAACTAGCTGGTAGGAAGTTTGTAAGTTATGGTGATCCATTACCTTCAATTTTGAACTGATATGTAACAGCCAATATGAATATACTATCAGCTTGGTAACCAATCAACCTTTTAAAAACTTTTTATCATGGAAAATTTTAGGCATTTATGAAAGTAGGGAGTTTGATAGACCTCCTGTACCCATCACCCAGTTTTGACATTTTATAGGCTTATAGCCTATTTTATTCCATCTGTTATCTCTATCCCACCATTGGATTGGTTTAAGTAGATATAAGGTGTAACTCTTCCCATAATTACTGCAGGATTATCCTTTAAAAAATAAGAGCCCCATCTCTCTTAACATAAGCCAAAAGCCATTATCTCCCATAAAATTAATAATTCATTAATATCACAATTCCAGTTAGTAAATGTTCACATCTCATTGTGTTATAAATTCTTTTTACATTTGTTTTTCAAGATCAGAAATCCAAACAAGACTATACATATTGTTAGTTTCGTTGATATGTGAAGATCTCACATCTTTTCTAATTTATAGTTGTTTTTCTTTGTTTTTGCCTCTAGCAGACTTTAAATCAAATCCTTTTCAAAAGTTGTTTTTGCCATGTATTTGGGTCATATTTATTCTATTTTTGCTTCAGTGTTTTAGATTTCTTCATAATACCCTAAGATATTTCTCTTGTGTCTTTAGAAAATAGTCATTTAATGAAGTTTAAAAATGCATTTTGAAGAAAATAGTACTTAAAGAGGAGTCTAAAACAAATATGCTGTTTTTTTTCTTTTTTATGATTTCCTGAAGTTTCATTTGGTGTAGAAATCATATAATCTTAGATAGTCTCTATGCTACCTTACTTTTAAAACATGCCAAGCTGTTCAAGTGTTGACTCGTAATCAGGAACATTTGCTAATATTGAAGCTGATCAATAAAATTGACATTCCTCAGAGTAGCATTTTTTATGTAAGATAGATGAAGTGAGAACTAGAAGTAGATGGTTTTTCATGTTGATCTGTTTATATTTTTGCAATTAAGTAATTTTCAAGTCATGATACCAGGTTTAAGGGAAAAGATCTCATGTCACACTGATTTAAGAGAATGTAATGTTCTTCCATCTTTTCAGGTAGGATCACATTTTATGAAATACTGAAAGTGAAATGATATTTTAGTGAAAGTTAAGTTTAATTAAAATTTAGATCAAATTTCTTTTTGATGAGTATTAAAATTGCTGTGCTGTATCTACTCTTTAAAAGGGAACTTGATTTCTGTAGTGTTCAAAAGGGATTCACCTGTTTGATTATCCCTTTAAGGTAATGTTTTGTGTCCATTTAGTGTATATAAAATAAATTTGTGGAAAAAATAGTTTTCTAGGGTTACTGTAACAAAATACCACAAATTAGGTAGGTTGAACAACAGAAATTTTATTATCTCATAGTAGTGGAGGCCAGAAATCCGAGGTCCAGATGTTAGCAGGGTTGTTTCCTTCTGAGAGCTCTGAGGAAGAATCTGTTCCACAACCTTGCCTTTGCTTAAGTTGATTTCCTGATAATCTTTGGTGTTTCTTGTCTTGTAGAAGCATCACCCAATATCTGCCTTAACTTCACATAGTGGTCATCTGTGTGTGTGTCTTTCCCCCAAATTCTCTTTTTCATATGGACACCAATTATGTTGGATTAGGACCCACTTATGATCTATTCTTAATTGTATCTGCAGTGAACCTATTTCTAAATATTGTCACATTCTGAGGTACTGAGAGTTAGGACTTTAACGTGAATTTTGTGAGTGAGGGGTACACAATTCAATCCATGACATAGTGTTATATTTATTGATTTAAAGCTATGTGTAAGATGATGTCAGTAATTTTTAAATATTTATGTAGAAAGAATAACCTGCCTTCTAAGACTTGATTTATAGTCACTTAAAATAAAAATTATATATGGAGGCTGGGCACAGTGGCTCACACCTGTGATACCCAGTGACTGGGGAGGCCTGCCTTAGCAATTTAGTGAAGCCCTAAGTAACTTCGCGTGACCCTGTCTTAAAATAAGAAAGGGCTGGGGGTATATAGCGCGCTTAGTGGCAAAGCACACCCAGGATTCAATCCCCGCTACAAAAAACAAAAACAAAACAAAACATAAAGCTTATACCATAAGAAATAAAAACATACATAGGAAAGAAAAATAAACCTATTAAATGTGTAGACTAATGTAACTACTAAAATCTAGTTTTTAAATTTAGTTATAAAATTCTATAACATCAGTACAACTATACCATTTTCAGAATAGAAAAATGATTTTCTGAAACTAAATTTTAACCATTGTTTTGTCATATTAGTCCTTTATCAGGGAATAGAAAACAATCATAGACAATGTCTTTATTAATGGTTTCTTAATAGGAAAAAGAAATTCTTCAAATGGGTCTTTTTTATTTCAAAATATAATAATTATTTTCAGTGTTACATATAGCTACTATGGTCCAAGTATAGCTTTTGATGATACAGAGATATAAGAACAAATCTTAAAATATTAGATCTGAGGTGATTGCATAAATAACATGCCCTTGACCTTGTCCTCAGGTTTTTGATTTTTCATCTGTTCACTCATTCTCCTTCTGCTTTGAGTCTCAGATAAAATGGCTAGAGCTATATGCACTTAAGCTTTTGAATGCAAATGTTTTGAAGTATCTGAGGTTCATGATAAAATTTAAGAGATTTTCCAAAATAGTCTATGATGATTTGGAAAGGCTTATAAATTAGTTTTCTTCTGGGCAAATAATATGTTTTGACATCATTTTCCAGTTCTATAATTATTCCTATAACTGTATTATTTGAAGAAATTTAGAAATAGGCACATAGCTCTCTTCATGATCTTGCCCCTCCCCAAGCTATTAGATACTATGATTTGTTATTCTCTCTTAAGTTTGTGGTGGGAATAGAGGGACATTGATTAGCTTGACCCCACCTTAGACTTAGAGCAGATGATGTAAGTCTGGACCTCAGGGGTAGACTTTTATCAATAATTTTACCCCTTCTTCCATGATAGCCAAATGTGTAATGTATATGTGTATGGTCCTAGGTGATAACAGAGTTCCTGCTCTTTCCTCAGTGGCACTTGAATATCTGCTTTATGTTAGTACGGGATTTCATGCCCTTGCTTTAGTAATATTATTTTGGGTAGTTGTTTTGGTTTGTATAATATGGATCTTTAAATTCAAATAATATGTCACTTTATACATATTGTTAAGAATCTTACAATAATGTACTTTAATTTTCTTCTTTCATCATGTGTGCTATTATTGTCATACATTTCACTTTTTCATGTTATAAACCCCTTAACAACAGTGTTTCTGTTTGTGCTTTATACTACAGATGAGCAAACTTTTTATGTAAGTAGTAGATAGTAGATAATTTGGACCTTAGGGCAATACAGTCTTTGCTACTACTCCACTATGCTATTGTAGCACAGAAGCAGCTGTAGATAATACATAAACTGATGACCATAACTGTATTGCAATAAAACTCATAAAAATTGACAGAGGCCTGAATTTTGCCTGTAGGTCATAGCTTAGGAATCTCTGCTTTAGGCAGTCAATTATCTTTAATAAATAAGTGAAACTTTATTGAGATATATCCATATGCCATACAACTTACCTTTAAAATGTATAATTCTGTGGCTTTTGTATATTAACACAGTTGTAAAACCTTCATAACAATTTTAGAACATTTTTTTCCTCAGAAGGAAATTTTCTGTCCCCAGCTATCTGCCTCTGATTTCTTCTTCAGATCCCTAGTTCCTTGACCTGCCCCAATTCTAGACAACCGGTCTACTTTCTGTCTCAGTGGAGTTGCCTTTTGTGGATATTTCACATGAATGGAATTATACAGTATATGACTTTTTCAGACCATTTTCTTTCACTTTGCATTATGTTTTCAAGGTTCATACATGTTGTACATATTTTAGTATTTCATTTACTTTTATTGTCAAGTAACATTTCCATAGTGCATGGAAGGTTCTAATTCCTTTACATCTTTGCCAAGACTTGTTATTAATCTGATTTTTAAATTAAAGACATCCTAGCATGCATGAAATTATTTTTCATTGTGGTTTTGATTTGTATTTCCCTGTAATTAATGAGGTTAAATCATTAATGTCTTATATGTCTTCTCTAAGAAATGTCTGTTTAGGACTGAGGGAGTAGTTGAGGGAGTAGTTCAGTGCTAGAGCACTTGCTTAGCGTGCATGAGGCCTTGGGTTCAATCCCTAGCACCACAGACATCCACATAAGAAAATAATAATAATTAAAAGATAAGAATTTTTTTTAAAGAAATATCTGTTCAGATCTTTACTCCATTTTTTGTTTTTTAAGAGAGAGAGGGACAGTGAGAGAGAGAAAAAGAGAGAATCAGTTTTAGTTTTTCACGTGACTTTTGTTGCTCTGACACTTGTGTGTATGGTGCTGGGGTATGGACCTGAGTCCTTGAGCATGCCAGGCAAGTGCTATAACCATTGAGCCAATGCTCCAGCCCCTTTACTCCATTTTTGATACTGGATTGTTTATCTTTTGTTGAGTTTTAAGAGTTGTTCATGAGGCTGGAGCAGTGGCTCAGCGGTTTCAGCACTTGCCCGGCAAGCACAAGGACCCAGGTTCAAACCCCAGCACCATGTACACAACTAGGTGTTGGAGCAACAAAGGCCATGTGAAAAACTAAATAAAATTGTTTCTTTCTTTCTCTGTCTCTCTCATTGTCCCTCTCTCTTAATAAAAAAAAAAAAAAAGTCCTCCAATATCATTTAAAAAAAAAAAAGAGTTCTTCATACATTCTGTGTAGAAGTCCCTTGTCAGAAGTAGGATTGGTAAATACTTTCTCCCACCTTGTGCATTGTCTTTTCATTGTCTTGATAGTGTCCTTTGAAGCATATAGTTTTAAAAATTTTTTTAAAGGGGATAGTGAGACAGAGAGAGAAAGAGAGAAGCAATTTTTATTTAGTTTTTCATGTAACTTTCATTCCTCACTTTGTTGTGTATGTGGTGCTGGGGCTTGAACTCGAGTACTCGCGCATACCAGGCAAGCGCTGTAACCACCAAGCCACCAGCTCCAGCCCCTTATATTGATTTTCATATATAAAACTACCCTTGCATGATTGGATGAAGCCAACTTGGTCATATATATACTGGATTTTTAAAATGTATATTACTGAGTTTGATTTGCTAGTGTTTAGTTGAGGATTTTTGCATGCATATTTATAAAAGATATTGATCTGTTGTTTCTTGTGATATTTTGTCTGATTTTGGTATTAGGGTAATACTATTCTTGTCTTTGTGTGGTATTCCCACATCTGTTTTTTTGGAATAATTTATAAAAGATTGTTTTAATTGCTGAGTGCTATGGCACTCGACTGAAATCCCAGTGGCTTGCGAGGCTGCGGCAGGTAGATGAAAGTTCAAAGCCAGCCTTAGCAACTTAGTGAGGCCCTAAGCAATTTAGTGAGACCTTGTCTCAAAATAAAAAAGGGGGGGCCTGGGGATGTAGCTCACTGGTGAAGTTTTCCTGGGTTCAGTCCCTGGTACCAAAACAATAAAAAAAAACTGGTTTAATTGTTCTTTTAGGTGTTTGATAGAATTCGCTAGTAAAATCACCATTAGATTTTTGTTGTTGTTGTTTGGAAGTTTGAAGATACTAATTCAGTCTTTTCATATTGTAGGCCTGTTCAGATTATTATTTTTAGTCAGTTTTGCTACACTATAAAGTATTGTTTATTTTATCTGATTTGTTGGATATAGTTCATAATGTTTCCTTATACTTTTCCTTGTATCTTTTTTTTTTTTAAAGCGAGAGGGACAGTGAGAGAGAGAGAAAGAGAGAAAGACAGAATCAATTTTATTTAGTTTTTCACATGACTTTCGTTGCTCCAAGTCTTCGTTGTGTATGTGGTGCTGGCGTTTGAACTTGTGTCCTCTCTCCTGCCAGGCAAGCACTGTAACTGCTGAGTTACCGCTCCAGTCCCTCCTTGTATCTTTATAGTCAGTAGTAATGTCCTCTCTTATTTCTGGTTTTTAGTAATTAGACTTTTTTCTTCATCAGTCTAAAGGTTGCTAATTTTGTTGATTTTTTTTTTTTGAGGAACCAACTTTTAGTTTTATTGATTTTTTCCCTACTTTTCTATTCTAAATTATCTTCAAAAGGAACAAAAGGTAGGAAAAATTATCTTTTATATTTATTTACTTTATCAGTTCTTTTTAGATATACATGACAATAGAATATACAATGACAATTTTAAAAGCAGGTAGTATAACTTGTTCAAATTTCAGTACTCTTCTTTTTAAAGACTATGTTTTCATGTAGTGTTCATAAGTAACTTTATTATTGCATTTAACTCAGGGCCGTTGGCAATGAATTCTTTTATCTGTAGTTATCTTAGGAAAAGTATTTCATATAGTTGGTATGTTTTTTTCTTTCACTTCTCTAAGATGTTGTTTTATTGTGTTCTGATTTAAATAGTTCTGATAAAAAAAAATCATGCTTATCTTTGTTCCTTTTTATCTAATTTTTCTCCCCCACCCCTTTCTGATATTCTAAGATTTTTCTTTTTCTCTGTGGTGTTAAGAAGTTCATAAAGTATGTGGGTCTCCCTGCCCCTAGCTGGGGATTTGTTACTGTTTGGATGAAAGATGTTCCCTAGAAGCTCAATAAGTGAGACATTGCAAAAAAGCTAAGAGGTAAAATGATTGGGTACAAGAGCCTTAACCCAATTAGAGAGTTCACCCCTGATAGGGATTAACTGGCAACTGAAGGCAGGGAGGGGTGGCTGGAGAAGGTGGGTCATTGGGGGTGTGCCCTTGGGGTTTATATTTTGTATCTGGAATGAAATCTGTCTCTCTCTGCTTTCTGATCGTCAAGTGAGCTGCTTCCATCTTCCACCACGATATAAAGCCTTACCTCAAGCCCAAAGGAGTGGAGCCAGCCTTCTATGGATTCAGACCTCTGAAACTGCGAACCCTCAACTAAACTTTTCATCCTACAATTACTCTTGTCAGGTCTTTTACTCACAGTGACAGAAAAGCTGACTAGATCAGGATTCACTTTTTGCTGCAGTGATTTGCTGTCTTTCATGAGTGGAAGAGTCTCAAATACTGTTACTTTAAATACTCTACCTGTTCTTTCCTATTTCTTAGACTCCAGATTCATGGTTTTTAGTTTGATTGTTGCCCTGGAACATGCTTTAATCTGTTCTGATTTTTGTTTCCACTCCTTTTCCTTTTCCTCTTTGTGTTTTACTTTGTATAATTTCTTTTGACCTTATTTCTGTGTTCATTCTATTCAGAATCCCATGTATATTTTTCTTTAGCTTTGATATGATTTTTAAAAATCATTTTTATTTGATTTTGTTATATATGGTTTCTCCCTCTGTGAAAATTCCCCATTTGCTTATGGATTTTCTCCAACTTTATACCATATCCTTCAACATATTAAACATATTTGTTTTGAAGTCCCTCACTGATAATTCCAACATCTGGACCACTTTGTTTCTGAATCTTTCGACTGCTTTAATTGTTGACAGTGGCCCTCCCCCTACTTCTTGGTCTTATTAATGTGTCTTATAACCATTTGTTGAGTACTGGATATTGTTTTTAAAGAAATAATTGAGACTGAGATTAATATTAACTGTGCCCAGAAATGGGCACCCCTCATTTCCTATCTGACTATTTATGTGGATAGTGGTTTGGAAATCTGACTGTTCTGTAGCTGAACTGGATTTATGTTGGGTTTTTGGGTTTTGTTGTTGTTAGTTTTAGCAAGCCATAGGCCTTAAACTTTTCCAGTGATTCTTACTCTCTTGTGCCTATTGTGGGATCTGGAGTACTGGAGGGTTTTTCCAGGATTCTTGCTCCACTCTTAGCCTTCAGCAGGTTTTGCATACCTACATCATGAGGTAATCTTTGTGCTCTCAGTGATAGATTGCTGCTGCCTTATACATTTTTCAAGGTCGCTACGGGGTGGTACCAGATCTCCCTTAGCAGTCTTAAACTTAGGCAGTCCTTGTATACCTAAGTTAGGGTGAATATTTTTTTTTTAATAAAGAATAGAGGTTTATTTAGATGTTGGTTCTGGAACCAGGAAGTCCTATATCAAGGTGCCAGGATCTGGTAAAAGAAAAGGGCCACTTGCTGCATCATAACATGGCGGAGAGCATCACATGGTGAGACATAGCAAGTATCTCAGCATGGGTATTATTAATGTTCTTGCATCTCCCCATCTTCCTCTCCTGTGCCCTGCCCCTGCATTTTGGTATCAAGAAAGGTGCAGGACGCCTAATAATAACAGATCTTTGCTTTGCATCAGTGTGGTATTCTCTTCTAGCAGCAAATGGCTGTTTTTTTTTCCTCCTCCTTTGCTTTTAGTGATAGCCGACCTTTGTTAGTGACCAGAGGTGGGCAGATTCCCACCTCTTCTCCAGTAGCAAATGGTTTTTGTTTCTACCTTTGTTAGCAGCAGCTAGACTTCTTCTCATGCAGGGAGTGGAAAGGTTTCTTTATTATACATTTAAAAGTTAATCACTGATGTCTTTCTATATATCATATTTAAATGTTGTTTCTTTTGAAGGTAATTCCTGATGAACAGAGGCTGAACCTTAGACTTTTAGAGAAGGATGCCTACTATTTGATCTTTTTGTAATATGTCAATGTGTTTGTTCTTTTCTAGCTTAGGTTTGATCTCCGACTCTTTTCACATGTTTTTCGATAGCACTGCCATTTTGGCTGGATTGGCAGCTTCTGTTATTTCAAAATGGAGAGATAATGATGCTTTCTCCTATGGGTAAGACTTTTAAGAAATCTTTCTTGAAGTGTGTAAGATACATAGAAAAAAATAAATCTTAAGATTGATGAGTTTTTATAAATTGAACATACTTGTGTAACTTGAACCCTTGAAACCCACTCCCACACCTCTTCTAGCTCCTTCCTGCTTCTCAAAGGTACCCATTTTCTTAACTTCAGGGATTAGTTTTCAAATAGTATGTAACCGGAGCCTATAATATGTAATTTTATTTGCATCTAAATTCTTTTGCTGGTGAGTAGGCACTTGGCTTTAATAAAAACTTTGAGGTTAGTTTGTTCTAGATGGAAGGATTTCTCAAATTTTTTTTAAGAAAAGGAGAAAAAAGTGTCAATATATAAAAATGGTAATGTTTCTTTTCTTCTTTTTCATGTTGAATTGAAGGGATTCTTTGTTGTGAAATGTAAAATCCACATTATGAAGTGATTTTAAATAGCCAGCAAAGTATCTCTTCAATAAAAAAAGAAACAGGACTGTTTTCATACACTAAAACTTTTTTTTTTCTCTTTCCTCTTGTACGGTTCCCCTTTTCTGTCTTATTCTTCTTGTTCCTGTCCTAGTCATTCACTCCCAACTCCCTTTTCCCCTCATCCCTTCCTTTCTTTCTGTCTCCCCAGCCCTCCCTCTCTACCTGGACCTGCACTCATGATCATTGTCTTTTTCTTTCCTTTCTCTCTTATTTTTCTTTTCCCCTGCTGTTTTCCTCTCCCTTTTACCACTGTGTCATACAGGCAGTTTCCAACTCTCCTCTTGCCCTCTTAACTGCTTCTGCTCATTTTTCCCTTCTGTCTTTTAGCAGATCTACCCTGAGCTCTGTTTCCTGTGCAGTTTCTCTCACATCTCCCTCTTGCTTCCGCCCAGCCTCTTACATTCATTCTCTTCTTCCCCTTGTTCTTTTACTCTTTTTCCTTCACTGTTTCCTCTCCCTTTTTCCTTCCAGCTTTGGTTTTGTTCATAGCAAACAATATGATCATTGTTTCATATGCTCCTGTTCTCTTCAGATATTTATTGAGGGTCCACTAGAAGTTGAATACTTTGCTAGTTCTAATGAAATAAGAATGAATAAAACATGGCTTCTTCCTTGGAGGAAATTGTGGTCTGAAGGAAAAGAGTTCTGTAAAAATATTGAAGTAGCCTATATTGTGACAAGTGCTTAAAGAGAGACATAAAGTTCTGTGGTAGAATTTCCGATTTTAATTATAACAAAAGGAATATGGTTATTTGTAAAATTAAAAGGGAGACAGAAATATGAACTATATTATTTTTATAGTATAGAGCAAGGATCCTATATACCTGTAAATTCAAACAGCTTGAAAGCACCCATAAGAACGTTATCTATGGCACTGTTTGGTCATAATCAAATAATCTTGAACTATGACTACTAAGAGATTAAGTGTATTTTCAATCATTAAAAGGAGATTGAATCTAAAGTTATAGTTCTTGTTGGAAAATTAGTAATTCATATATATTGTATATCAGAAATCTAACTAGAGTATTTTATTTAGCAGTCTTTCTGGATAAATAATAGGGGACTATTAAAAATTCCACTCAGTTCTTAAATGTTTAGGTTATCTTTTGTTTCCCATTTAGAATGCAGTGTCTCATGCTATAGAATGGATTTTAGGAATAGCTTTGAATAACTTCACTATTATAGAAGATTTTAATATTCATCTTTGGCTAGTTGATTTAAGAGAATATTTTTCTTGCCACATTTTAATTCCTTATTTTGTTTTCTCAATTGTGTTTTTCCATTTATTTGTTTGTGGGTTTTTTTGGGTAAGATTAAAAAATAAAAGCTGGTGTAATATTTGAAACTGAATAATTGCTATAGAATCTATGAATAATTGCTATAGCACTAAGTAGCAGCAGTAGTAAACTTCTGATGTCAGTACATAAAAATAACACTGAATAGACTAAGCCCTGAGATGGAATCCCGTAAAGCCCCCCAGTTCAAGGTGATTGTAATAGCAGACTGACTGCAATAGAAAAAACAGTAGGGGAATATGAGAGTAAGCCAAGACTTTTCAGTATTTCTTTATGTAAAGTCATTTTTATGTCTTGTCACAATCTTATTTTTAAAAGAGCAAAAAAAGCATATAAGTAATAAACATTCAGTGGATAGACAGATGCATATACATATAGGCTTACCACATACTCATACCCTTCCCTCTCCCAACCCTCCCCCTGCATGACTGATGCATTCAAACACCAGCCATACTTAGTTCGGCAGTAGCATTTCCATGGATTACATGTTTTAATTCCAAGAACTGCTATGTTTAAGTGAACATAGTCATTTGTAAAAGCAAGTGTACCTAGTTTTTATAAGTTTTTCATTTTAAATCTGCAAATATAGCAAATATGGGAAACTAATTATACCACTTGAGTCCAATAATTTATCAGCATTTTTGGAACATGCCTTTTAAGTTGGGAATTAGGAACAAGAAAATGCCTGAAAAACATTCTTGCTTTGGATCTTAAAATCTACTGGCACTCAAGGTAAAAAGGCTTTCAATGAAGCATTAGCTACGGGACTAAAAGGTAGATTAAAAGAAAATACTTTTTACTTTTTAACAGTAATCCTGCTGATTTATTATCTATACCTAAGTGTACTTAATGAAAGCTGGCAGCAGATTATTTGAATTTAATGAATATTTCTCCAGAAAAAAATATATGCTTTGACAAATAGTGTATTGATTTAATTTACTTATGTGTTACAAGATAGAAATATGCATTATTTGAATATAGAAATAGATACTATGTTGGAATATATTTGATAGGATAAACTCCAGCCTAACTGAACAGTATACATTTAAAGAGTTTGTGCTTCTTTACTTTAAAAATATTTTATAGTAAAAATTGAATTTTAGAAATTGACATAAAAAGGTAGAAAAAGCAGTTGTTTTGATGCTCCTACTATTCTTTTAAATTACCAGCATAATTAACTAGTAACAACTTTAATAAAGTTTGAACATGTAAAAATGCTAAGTTAAAGTTGTTTCTACTACTTTAACGAAGCTAAATAACTGGAAAAATAAAATCTTTCCCCAACACTTCACACATGAAGGAAGTAGAAAACTTTAGAAGTCCATGGAAAAAAGGGCAGGTATTTTAAAAGTAGTTTAATTGGAATTATATGAAGCTAGAATTGATTATAACAATAGGTAATTGCAAGTTTACTCTAAATTTATTAATCTTAGAAAATAAGTGATAGAAATAGAAACCTCAAGTTATATCTCTGGGATAATTCAAGGATAATTTTATCTTACTTGAGATCAAAACTAAACTTTCTAGTTTGGAAGCTGAAAGGTACAAAGCAGAATGCATATGGAGTTGTTTGAAAAGGAGGAATAAATACGTTCTAAAACTCCCTTTTTTCCAGACCCTTTCTTCTACTTTTTTCTCTGGATCCTTCCTTCTTTGTGCATTTATCTGGTCCTGTTCCTTCTCCAATGACAACTTGAGATTTAAATTTCTGTGAAAGGTCTTTCTAAACCTACTTACTCTAAAGAGGTCTTTGGAATGGCTTATAGAAATCTGCAAGTTTTGAGGCCTTCTGCTATTAAATGTAATTCATAATGATTAATTTCCTCATTTCTACAATATCTAAATGCTATAAATAGTAGGACTTTGCTGTCATTATAACAATGTAACATGGTTTGGAACCTCTGAAACATATAAATTTATGTTTTGATTTTTATAAAAATAATAACTTGGTTGTTTGCTTCTTTCTAGGTATGTTAGAGCGGAAGTTTTGGCTGGCTTTGTCAATGGCCTATTTTTGATCTTCACTGCTTTTTTTATTTTCTCAGAAGGAGTTGAGGTATGATAGATAAAGATTAGAATCAGATTTCTGATTTAAAATGTGCATAAATAGAGCTGTTTTTAATAGTCATTTATTGAGCACAGTCTTGGATTAGACAAAATACTTTGTATATGTGGAGAAGCTAGAATAGAAAATAGTTGATGAATATTAAGCATATATGAAACTTCTTGAA
The DNA here is from genome assembly GCA_004027875.1 of Aplodontia rufa. Classification (NCBI taxonomy): domain Eukaryota; kingdom Metazoa; phylum Chordata; class Mammalia; order Rodentia; family Aplodontiidae; genus Aplodontia; species Aplodontia rufa. The sequence goes on from PVKS010000336.1 coordinate 75,798, forward strand.
ATGGAAAGCAGTGAAACATTAGTGCTTTGCAAGCTATGAATAAAATGTTGACATGTGAACAGTAAAGGTGCAATCTGTGTTGTGAGGTAAGCTCCGAAGTGGTTTTAAGGAAAATAGAACCTGAGAGTCAATTTTTAATATTTTTTTAATAAAGGAAGTGTAAATATTAGCAAACTTATGCTGGGGTAATACTTTAAGATACCAAAAAGGAACAGTTTTTTGGCCAAATACTTACACTTACACTTATTTAAAAATAGCAATGGTGACTTTTCTGAAATGTGTTTTTTGAATGCTTTTAATTATGAAAGTGACAAAAAATTTTAATATTGCTTTATTTTTTTTTACCAATTGATCAATGAGAAATTTATCAGTGGTATTTGTATTATGTTTTCTAGAGAGCATTAGCCCCTCCAGATGTACACCATGAGAGACTGCTGCTTGTTTCAATTCTTGGGTTTGTGGTAAACCTAATAGGAATATTTGTTTTCAAGCATGGAGGACATGGACATTCTCATGGCTCTGGTATGATGGTTAGAACCCTTTGTTTCTTCATTTTCTACCAGGTTTCCATCATAATTATTTACTTTAGAAAATTAGACTACATGTTGATTTTTAATAACAAAGGTAATATTTCCAAAGACTCATTAATCCCCTTCCGAACTTTGCTTCCTAATTCTGCATGCTCCTCCATCCAAGTGCTTTCTCAAAGCTATGAATGTTATCAGTTTTGTGTGGATTCCTTCAGGTTTCTATAATTCATCTCATTTATGTGATGCCATTCATATAAAACAAACAGATACTTGAAAACTATAAAACAAGTCTAGTTCTCAAAAAAGTGTGTGTGTGTGTGTGAGAGAGAGAGAGAAAGAGAGAGATTGATTTACTAAATCAAGTTTTTGCAATCCTTCCATTTGGTATACATTAACTTACCTTGTCTTGTTAACAGCCACATAAAACTCGATGGCATGGGTAATCACAGTTAATTTAACCAGTGTTCTGTGAATAATCTCAAGTTGTTTCTGGTTTTTGTTTTTTTTTCCCACTAATCCATTTATATCAACCTACCCCTGTAAACACATATAAGTGTGTTTCTAAAGTAATGTTGTCCTGTATTTATTGATCACATATAGCTGTTTAAATTTGAATTTTATTTAATTAAAATTAAAGTTAATTCAGTTCCTCAGTTGGCATTAATAACATCTCAAATGCTGTATAAATAACCACATAAAGCTAACATATTGAACAATGCAGTTATATATAGAACATTTCCATCAATACAGAAAGTCCTTTGAATTTACTCTGCTAGAATATGAGAATTGTGGGAACATAGGACCTGTACATTCATAGTTTCAATACACATTTTTAAGTTGCCTTCCAAAGTGACTGTCATTCACATTTGCTTCCAGGAATAAATGCAAGTACTAATTTCTCCCCACCCATGTCAATGGCTTAATTTTGTGGGTTTTAGACAGTTTTGCCAGTGATTTGGTTGAAATGTTTTCTAATTTTATTGAGTATTTTTCTGATTAGTAGTGAAGTTGTATATCTTTCCTGTATGCTTTTAGGTCATTCAGACTAATTCAGTAGTATGTTTCCTGCAGTGTGTTACCATTGAGTTCTCTGCTAGTTTTCCTTAAATTTTAAGATCTTGTTTTTATTTTTAACATGACTTTCTAGGGGTCATAAATGAGCAGTATAATTTAGTAGTCAGCCAATTATTAGCGTAAATGCCTTGCTGATAAATCTTCCACTTTTGCCAAAGGAATCTTTGTGAGAAAACACACACCTTCATAGTTTAAAAGACAGCTTTTGCTTTTAATTCTTGCGTGCTCAGGGTCTCAAGGTCTGTGAAAAATCAGTGATGATTTATTTCTCCTTTCTCAAGTCCTCTTTGGAGATACACAGAGCAAGCACACAAGCTTTTAGATATCCAGGAACATGTTGGTGCTTTTCAAAATTCCTTATGGTTGTCAGCTCTTGTTTGCCCCAGCCTTCAGCGACTGAGATGCTGCTAGGAATTTGCTATTGCTTTGGTAATGTCCTATCCCCAGCACTGATCCCTCTTTCCCCACTTTAAGCTGAGCTGAACTCTTTTGAGTTTAAGATCCATATCCCAGAATAGAGATTTTTCCATGGAACTGCAAGTTTGGACAAAATATTAACTGTGCTTTGGTGCTTTTAACAAAACATCAAAAGACATCTGATCTCTTCTAACCTATGGTCCTGATGTTAAGTTAAAATGTCAAAGGTTCTGTTGTATCAAAAGGATTCAGTAGTTTCTCTTGGAGGTACGATTTTCAATTTATTAGACGGTTTTGATTAATTGCCACAGTTCTGAAATGGTTAGTTTGTAGTTGTTGTTTTAGAATAAAAATAGTTTATCAAGATTTCTCTCCATCATTCCAGAAGGTGATATCCCATAGTCATGATCTTTTTTATAATGGAGTGCTGTATTTAGCTTTCTGTATTTAGAATTTTTGTAAACCTAAGTGATATTTTAAAATTATTTGACATCCATTTTTTTCTGTCTTTTTGAATATTTGAATAGCTCATATGTTTGTTTCTTTTTTTTTCGGTGCCAGAGATTTAACACAAGGGTGCTTAACCACTGAGCCATATCCCCAGCTCCCCAGCTCCCCTTTTTTTCTTTTTTCCAACTGGACTTTGTTTCTCCAATACTCAGTTTTATATGTGGTGCTGGGGTTTGAATCCAAACCCTTGCACATACTAGGTAAGTGCTCCAACTGCTGAGCTGCTACTCCAGTCCCGAACTTGGCAATTGTAATGCCTCAGCCGCCTGAGCCACTGGGATTATAGGTGTATGTCACTGTGCCTGGCTTGAATAGGTAGTAGGTTTCCTCATGGTTTTTAGTTATGCTGTGTAAAGAGGACTCTGCATTCTGTTTAATTTTACTGATCCTCTTACCAAAGAGAGCAACTTCCCTGCTTCTTCTTCAGTGTGATATATCTATATCTTATTTCATCTTTATTAGCATAAGTAATAACATTATGCAAGATTTTTTGGTCTGTGTTTTTTCTGCATTATCCCCCACATAGTATATTTCAATATTTCTTTCTTTCTTTTTTTTTTAGAAGAGGGGACAGAGAGAGAGAGAGAGAAGCAATTTTTATTTAATTTTTCATGTGACTTTCATTCTTCAGACACTTCGTTGTGTACGTGATACTGGGGTTTGAACTTCCGTACTTGCGCATGCCAGGCAAGCCCCATAACCGCTGAGCCACCACTCCAGCCCAATATTTATTTCTTAAATGAATAAACAATATTATCTCCAAATATTTCCCTGTTATTTCTAGTCACTACTTATTTTCATTTCTATTAAGGTCTGTCACTTCCTGATATCTTTTTTTTTTCCTGCACTCCTTAGCAGGAACTCAGTTGGGATTGTTTTAATGGATGTAACACTTTCACAAGTATGTTTAGTATATTGAATCTGGGTTTGGAGCTGACTCTTTTCACAAGTACCATATTGTCATAAGCATATGTTTTATATACCTTCTGTTGTAATACTCTTTGTTTTCTAGGCCACGGACACAGTCATTCCCTCTTTAATGGTGCTCTAGATCCAGCACGTAGCCATGGAGATCATTGTCATAGTCATGAAGTGAAGCCTGGTGCTGCACATAGCCACGATCATGCTCATGGACACGGACACTTTCATTCTCATGGTGAGTACAGCAGGAATGTTTTCAAGTGGATAGCCTTCTAAGTAAACAAGATTTGTGTCGATTACTTTTACTTCTTGAAATGGCCTATTAAGACAATACTTCAATCTACTTCTTTCCTAATGAATCAGAATTAGTTCATTTCTAGTATATATGAAAGTAACTTACTTGGGTATAAGGTAGTGGGTATAATTGTTTTTTTCCCCAGTGAGTAGATTTTAATTATCAATGAATGAGAAACAATTGCAATTTAGCAAATGAAAATCATGATTTTTTTTAAAAGTATGATAAGTTCTTTTGTGTTATATAGTCCTATAAAAATACTATAAAGATTCTTAGTTTTTCACATTTTATTATTCTTTTAGATGTTTATTACCTGATATTTGCATCCATCTTTGTTTAGTGTTCTGCATACTAATTTTTATGTCATATAGATATTAAGTTACAAGGTAGTCATCAACACAATGGGTAATATTTTTTCCCCTTTGGTGCTGGGGATTGAACCCCTCAGCACTTAACAGCCACATCCCCAGCCCTTTTTATTTTTTTACTTTTTTTTTTAAGAGAAAAGGACAGTGAGAGAGAGAGAAAGAGAAAGACAGAATCAATTTTATTTAGTTTGTCATGTGACCTTCTTTGCTCCCACACTTCGTTGTGTATGTGGTGCTGGGGTTCGAACCCACGGACTTGTACATGCAAGGCAGGCGCTGTAACTGCTGAGCCACCACTCCAGCTCCTTATTTTTTATTTTGAGACAGGGTCTTGCTAAGTTTTTCAGGGCCTTTCAAAGTTGCTGAGGCTGACTTTGAACTTGTAATCCTTCTGCCTCAGTCTCCCAGGATGCTGGGATTATAAGTGTGCACCACTGTGCCAGGCCTTAACGTGTATTTAAATTATATTTTAAATAGTTTATTCATGAATTTCAGAATAGAGATTAATAGAATGTTGGCACAGTTTGATTAATCTTTATGTTATTTGCCTAAATAGTATCTATATTTGCTATGCAGACAGAATCCTAAAACTTTAGATTTGAAAATATGAGAGGTATCTTAGAGATTGAGCATTCTAAGCCCCTAATATTGTAAACTTTAAATATTTTAAATACTTCATTGAAATATGATGACATACAAAAATGTGTACAAATTTAATATATATAATCTGATGAGTTTGGAGATAAGTATACACTTATGAAGTCATCACCACAATTTAAGCCACAAACATATCTGTCATAACCAAAAATTTCATCCTGCCCCCTTTTTTCTTACTTTAATCATTTTTTTATTTACTGTGATAAGAACACTTAACATAAAATCTACCCTTTTGGAAAAGTTTTAAGAGTACAACAAAGTATTAACTACAAACAGCACCACTATGCTGTACATATCTCTAGGACTTATCTAGAATGTTGTAAAGTTTAAAACTGAAAGTTAGTGCCCTTTGACTATTACTTCTCCATCTCTAGCTCCCTCCAGGACCTAGCAACCACCATGCTACTGTTTCTATGAGTTTGACTGTTTCAGATTCCTCCTGTTGGTGGTATCATGTAGTACTGGTCATTTTGTATCTGGGATACTCACTTTACATATTGTCCTCCTTTCTCATTCATGTTGTACCAAATGGCAGTATTTCCTTCTTCTTTTTTTCCAAAAAGAGAAGGACAGTGAAAGAGAGAGAGACAGAGAGACAGAATCAAGATTTATTGAGTTTTTCACATGGCTTTCATTGCTTTGACACTTAGTTGTGTATGTGGGTGCTGGGGTTTGAACCCGTGTACTTGAGTGTGCCGGGCAAGCGTGGTAACCGCGAGCCACCACTCCAGCCCCTATTTCCTTCTTTTTTTGAGGTTGAATAATATCCCATTGTATATATGCCAGATTTTCTTTATCCATTTGTCTGTTGATACACATTTAGGTTTTTTCCATGTCTTGGTTATAGTGAATATGAAGGTACAGATATCTCTTTGAGATTCTGATTTTAATTCTTTTGAGTATATACCCAAAAGTGGGCTTGCTGATAACATGGGAATTCTATTTTTAATTGTTTGAAACCTTCATGCTGTTTTCCATAGTGACTGTACCAGTTTATATTCCTGCCAGCAGTATACAAGTGTTGTTCTTCTTCACATCCTTGCCAATACTTCGTCATCTTTTGTTTTTGTGTTTGGAGTTATCCTGAGGTGTGAGATGATATCTCATTGTGGTTTTGATTTGAATTTCTGATTATTGATGTTGAATAAATTTTAGTATACTCATTGGCCAGCTGCACTTTTGGAGAAATGTCTATTCAGTTCCTTGGCCATTCTTTAGTCAGGTAATCTTTTTTTCCTCTGGAGTTGTTTGAGTTTTGTATATATTTTGGATATTTTTTATCAGATATATAGTTTACAGATATATTCTGCCATTCCATAGGTTCCTTTTACTTTTGTTAATTTCCTTTGCTGTGCAGAAGCTTTTTAGTTTGTTGTTTTTGTTGTTTAATCTCACTGGTGTATTTTTGCTCTTGTTCCCTATGTCACTTTCTAGGATTTGCTGTGTTTTGATATGCCTCAAAATCTTGCTCTTCCAACTTTTTTGCTTACATGCTTCATCCCAAAATTATTTTGAAAATCTATGTTCCTCATACATTTATAATTTCTAGAAAAATTTTGGGTGAATAATTGTAATGAATATAATATTAATGTTTTACAAACATACACACATATATATAATTATGTATAATATAGAAATACAGTGTTTTAGAATGAAACTTCTGCATCATTGCATTAAGACCTACTGTCACCAATTCAAAAACATATAAACGCTTATATATTTTACATGATTCTGTTTCTCTTTGAATTATTACTTCATTTTTCTTGCTTTCCTTAATTTTATAATAATGGAGTTTGTTTTTTTGTTTGATCATCTATCATACTTCTTCACAATAAAATATGTACATAAATTTTAATTTTTTCTATTAGCATAACACTTAGCATTTAGACATTGCTTTATAATGGAATCAATTGCAGTCATTATGAGTACAATCAAAATAGCTCCATCTCAAATTTTAATATATAGTTATTAAATATAACAGGCAACATTTTATTTGAAAGACATATCTCAATTAAGTGACTCAAGCTTTTTTACAGATTACTTTATAGATAAATTATGCTTGTTGGCATAAAGCAAATTTTTATATCAGTTTGGGATCTATTTTTCATCTTTAGTATGAATTACCTACCTTAAGTAGTTCTGTTATAGCAGTTCCAGTCAATTCTTAGAACACCTTCAGAATTATGTTCCAAAAATTATAGTAATCTATCATCAAAAATTGCTTTTGATCTATTAATTGTAGGTTCTGATAGCTAATTTCTACATTTTATTGAAAGCAAAGACTTAGAAACCATATTGTTTACAAAAAGATTTGCTAGCCAATTATTAAAGTCATTGCTTTCCTGACATTGACACCAATATTTTCAAGTGACCTCTTATTACCCTACAAATTTTATTTGCATCCTGGGCAATGCACTGTAGTAAGATCCTTTGTAGGTGAAAATACTTCTTTCTGTTCAAGGAGGATAAGGGTAAGTGGTAAAGAAGAATTGAAATGACATTGGTACATCCTTGGGTAGATCAGTTTTAGGAAAGCATTTGAATTTTTTGAATCTAGAAATTGAATCTCTCACATGTGTCACTTCTTATGAACTGGAATGTTTTACTTTTCTTATCTAAAACAGCTCTTTTACTGAGTGAAATTAATTGCAAACTATGCAACATAGCATACTCGTAAGACTCTAGAATTAGCCTAATGAGAGTTTCAACTAATTGTTTATGGAATTCAACATAGACAAAATTGCAATTCAAGGAGAAAGAAACCATCTATTAAATGAAACTAGTTTCTGTAGTCTTTCTGCTTCAATGAACTATGTTTCTTGAGCACAAGGACTGCCTTATTGACTTCTTTATTAGCAATATTCTAGTACAATTTGTGGAACAACTTATGAAACATTTATGTGTTCATAAACATGCCATCTATATTTGTTTGTCTTATTAAAATGTTGAAAAAAATCCTCCAGATTTTATTCTTTTCCCACTCCCCATACTAAAGCAAATAACAGGTTGACTATTCCTTATCCAAAATACTTAGGACTAGAATTATTTCAGATTTTTTTTTTTTTTTGGTTTTGTAATATTTGCATAGGCTTTGCCAATTTGAGCAGCCCTAATCCAAAAACTGATTTTGGAGCATTTGGATTTCAGATTGGGGATACTTAACTTGTGGTTTATGATTAAAAAAAAAGAATTTTAGTTTACTCTTAATTGTTATGATTATTTGATGGGGAAGTATACAAGAAGCATTTTAAAAAATTTATTAGAAAAGATACATTTTTATTTTAGGTTTTAAGAAATACAAATTTATTTTGGTAGATGGAGTAAATGTTCAAAAAATTCAGATACATTTCTCAAGTGTTAAATATTCATGGTAGCCTAATAGTATATTCCAATAATCATCATCATAAGCAATATTGATAATTTCTAATTTTTTGAATGCTTAACTAAGTGCCAGTCATATTCTAAGTACTTTGCATGTATAAACTGTTTAAATTTACTCATAGTCTCATGAGGAAGATACAGCAGTTGTCTCTAGGAACTGAGACACAAAGAAATCATAGTAACTAATAAATTAAAAAACTAGGATTTGAACTCAAGGAATCTGACTTCAAAATTCATGCTTTTAACTGTTATTCTCCCTTTAGTATTGTGTAAACCAATCAGGGGATACCAAAGTGAGAAGGCCATGATTTCATTTTGTCCCTAAGAGTCATTATAGTCACACATTTATTGGAAACCTGTGCCATGAATAAAGCTAGCTGTATTTTTTTAAAAAGTACTGCTCAAATCTCAGTAATATAAGCAGAAAAGATTTATTAATTGCTTTTAAGTCAGTAGGATAGAGAGTGGAAACTATTCCTCATGGCATTTGGGAATCTAGGCTCCCTCAATCAGTGGGATTTCCAGCTGTTGAAATCCTCCACTAGATTCTTTGCATCAAGCTGGAAGGAGAATACATAGATGGTCATGTCAGACATTCTTAGGACCCTGTATAAGTGGTTTACATCTCATATTTCTTTGTCTACAACTCAGCAACAGCACCATTTATTTTAAGGGAGCCTAGGAAATACAATTTAATTGCATATCTAAGAGGAATGAGAAATGAGTATGGAAAGCAACTAGCCATTCTCTGCCACAGATAATAATTCTGTATCCAAGAGGATTTTAGATTTAACATAGGTAGAAGTTATGTTGTCTTATATAACTACTATAATAGTATAACAGACCATGATGATGTCAAAACTGTCTTTTTCTAGGCCAACTGCTTATATTCAAAGAAGTAATCTTAAAAGTAACTAGCTTTATCTGGACCTACTATACCTATAGACAAATCTGGTAGCTTGATGGAAGTCCTGGGTTTTTGAAAGAGCTGTACTTGTGACTGTCTGCAGGCTTTTCATGGTAGCTACAGTATTACTATGGTCTTGTGTTTTTATATTTCTTATTACATTGCTGCAGTGCTTTATCGGTGCTGCAGTGATAAGGATATGTTGTCTCTTGTTCTGTTGGCAGAGAACCAGTGACTATAGGCAGGCACTGTTGGTCAGCTCGTCAGCTTAAGAGGTTTAGTCCTGATAATCCCTGTAAACAGATTTGCTTATCTGTTGCCTTGTTTACCTATATTTTTTGCTTCAAAGTAAAGCTGATTAGTAATCTTTAATATATTTATTTAATAGAGGGACTATAGTATTTCTCATCTTTTTGCATTTTTAATAGTTCATTTTAGTTATACATAATATAAGAGTTTATTTTTACATAATTATAAAAGCATGGGGGTTGGAGCAGTGGCTTGGCTGTTACGGAGCTTGCCTGGCATGCACAAGTACACAGGTTCAAACCCCAGCACCCACGTACACAACTAAGTGTCTGAGCAATGAAAGCCATGTGAAAAACTCAATAAAAATTGATTCTGTCTCTCTCACTGTCCTTCTCTCTTAAAAAAAAAAAAAGTAAATAAATAAATAAAAGCATGGTATGTAATTTGCTCTAATTCAGTTCCTAGTACTTCCCCTTTCCCTCTCTTCTCTCCCACTGTTCCGTTCCTCTACTGATCTTTCTTCGATTTATTTAGTTTTTTTTTTAACATAAAGGTGAGATTCACTGTGGAATATCCATTTATGTACATATGGAAGTTTGGTCAGATTCATTCCATCATTCTTCCCTTTTCCCATCCCTCTTCCCTCCCCCTCAATTCCCTTCCTCTATACCTCTGATCTCTCTTCTATTTTTCATGGAACCTCCTACACCCTTCTGCTTATCTCCCCCCTCCCCTTTATTTTAGTCTAACTTCCAGATATTAGAGAAAATATTCAACTCTTGACTTTCTGAGTCTGGCTAATTTCACTCGGCATGATGCTCCCCTGTTCCATATATTTATTGGCAATGCAGTAATTTCATTCTTCTTTATGGCTGAGTAAAACTCCATTGTGTATATATAACATGTTTTCCTTACCCATTCATCTGCTGATGGGCACATAGGTTGGTTCCATAGTTTGGCTATTGTAAGTTGTGCTATTAACGTTGATATGGCTGCATCCCTATAGTATGCTGATTTTAGGTCCTTTGGATATATACCAAGGAGAGAGGTAGAGGATCCATGTGTGATTTCATTCCTGCTTTTTTGAAGAATCTTAAAACTACTTCCTAGAGTAGTTGTACTAATTTGCAGTCCCACCAACAGTGTATGAGTGTACTTTTGCCTTCACATCCTCACCAACATTTATTATTATTTGTATTCTTGATGATTGCCATTCTGACTGGAATAAAATGAAATCTTAATGTACTTTTGGTTTGCATTTCCCTGACTCCTAGAGTCATTTGTATTTTGTCTTTTGAGAAGTATTTGTTTAGTTCTTTTGCCCATTTTTTATTTGTTTTATTCGTATGAAGTTTTCTTAGTTTTTTATATATTCTGGCTATTAATCCCATCTGAGGAATAGGTGCCAACGATCTTCTCCCATTCTGTAACCTCTCTCTTCATGCTGTTATTTCCTTTGCTATGCAGAAACTTTTTAATTTGAAGTCTCTACATATTGATTCTTGGTTCTATTTCTTGCTCTTTAGGAATCTTGTTGAGGAAGTCAGTGCCAATATGTTGGAGTGGTTAAGACTACATTTTCTTCTAGACATTGCTGAATTTCTGCTCTAATTCCTAAGGTTTTAGTCCACTTTGATCCTTTTATAAAGGTTGACAGATAAGGATCAAGTTTCATTCTTCTACATATGGGTATCCAGTTTTCCTAGTAACACCTTTTGTTAAAATGCTATCTTTTCTCCAGCCATTGTTTTTGGTACCTTTGTTGAGTACCAGATGACAATATCCATGTGGATTTGTCTCTGTGTCTTCTCTTCCACCGATTTTCTTGTCTGTTTTGGTGCCAGTACCATGCTGTTTTTATTACTAAAGCTCTGTAGCGTAATACACAGTCCAGAATTGTTGATGCCTTCAGTTTTGCTCTTCTTACTCAGGATTACTTTGGCTATTAAAAAAATTAGATATGAAAAAAGGAAATGTCATCACAGACACTTCTGAATTCCAGAGGATCATTAGAAAGCACTTTGAAAATTTATACTCCAATGACCTGGAAAATCTTGAAGATATTGACAAATTCCTAGAGACATGTGCTCTACCCAAATTGAATCACAAGGATATAGAAAACTTGGACCAGTTAATTTATACTATCTAATTTTTTTAATAGCAAAGTAATCCTGAGTAAGAAGAGCAGGGAACAATGTGTAATTCAATGTTTCACCTTTTATTTTAATCAGGAAGGCAACTTTTTTCTTTCTTTCTTTTTCTTTTTTTTTTTTTTTTTTTTCAGTACTAGATTGAACCCAGGTATCTTGTAGCACTGAACAATATCCTCATCCTTTTTTATTTTTTTATTTTGAGACAGGCTTTTGCTAAATTGCCCAGGCTGGCCTCAAACTTAGTATCCTCCTACCTCAGCCTCCTGGGTCACTGAGATTACAGGCATATGTCACTACATCTAGCTATCAAGCCACATTTTTTAAAAGTATTTTTTATCTCTTCTGAATAGAAAGCTTGTTATATCCATTTAGAAGCTATTTAAAAACTACTATTTGTCATAGCAGTTACCTTGGATTCCATCCTGGCTTCATTTCTTGGACCTCTTTTAACTTCAAATAGTGCATTTAGTTTTGTCTGAATTTTCCAATTTTAAAAGTATTAAAATATATTTTATTATGAATATCAGCATATTTTCACAATGTTTTGACTTTCTTGTGCTGTTTACTTTTAATATAGTAACTTTCAAAATACTCCTTGCCCTTGATGCATTTTTAAATTGCCTGTACGAAATTTATCACTACTCAGTTACTTTATTAAATCTTAAAAATAATTTTGTAGGTCTCATGTGGCTAAATAGTCACTCATCCTTCATGATACAATTGAATGAAAAGGACTCTGAATTGCAAAAATTTGAATAAGGAATTGAAGACATGTTTTAAAATAATTTAACTTAATTCTCTACAGATGGTCCCTCCTTAAAAGAAACAACAGGACCCAGCAGACAGATTTTACAAGGTATGACAAGAAATTTGTATGTTTTTCAATTTTATGAAACTTGTTTCATAATTTTCAGTTGTCTGGAGCTTTCCTTTAAGAAAAAACATAATAGAATATTTGTGTTTAAAATGTTACCCTCCCTAGTGATGATATATGCTGTTAGGTATATTAACAGATATTCTTTTGTCACTTGACTGTTAAATAAAAACAAAATATTCAGAAACTTTGCTGTTTAAATATAAGTAATAGCTAGACCTTATGGACTGTAGTAACACTGTAGTAGTCTGTTTGCCTTCATAGGATTATTACATAAATTTTCCAAGAATAATAATCAGTATGTTCTTATGGTGTGGGAGAAATTTAGAGCTCAAATTGTAATGCAGAATAAGATCTGTGTCATATTTATAAGCTTGAACTGATGGTACCTAAACAGGACTTACATGTCATATAAAATGATACATTATAAAGTTTTATTAAGGGGAAGAAAATCAACCTTGTCTGGGAGCTATTGCAGTTTCCATTTGGTGGATGTCAGCTAATCTTTGGCTCTGTGGTTCCATTTAGACTTTATTGTCAAGGGTTCTTAATTCCGGCTGTGTTCTTGCTTTATTTACTTTTGATTTCCAGTCTGACTTTCTCAGTAGCTTCAGATCTCTAGTACACCAGTTTTCTCCACTTTTTCTTGATTTAACTCTTGCTTTTGATTTTTTTTTTACTGAGAATGTATTTTTCCATATTGAAGAATTCATTTTCAGAAGGCATACATGCATCTTCCAGTCACTAATTTTCCATTTACAAAATATATAGAATTATTTTAGAACAACTTTTACTGAAATAGCTTGTAATCATGTATATTTGATATAGCTATATATCATTAGGTATAAACTAATTTTCATAACAGTTTATTTTTATTTTTGAAAATCATCATAAGGGGGAGAAAAGGAAATTAGGATCTCAGCCTTTAGTTATCTTTTATATTGCTATTATAGAAATATTTGTATTTTCTGAATATCAGTTAATTTATTGTGACTGAAGGAGGCTAGTAGATGGCTGAGGGGCAGATATAGCTGTCTGGTTCAAATTTTCCTGCAAAACAACCACATAGATACTCAGACATGAACAGCTATGAGTTATCTGAATTTTTCAATTATTTGCTGTATCTTATATAAGAACCCTGGTTTACTAATTTTGGGGGGAGTTGAGTTAGATTGTAGGATTCCTACCAGTTAAGCATATTGTTTATATGACTTTTCTTTAGTGGCTTTTCTTATTAGTTACTGTGAAGTAAGGTGGGCTTAGATAACTAATTATGTTTTCTAATGAAACCAGTTTGTTCAGGTTAGCAAATAATATGTAGCCAGGGGCTTTCTAGTCTAAGAAAAATCAGAGATAAGTGATTCTTTTTCCTTTCAGTGTCTATAGCTATATTCTTTTTGATTTTTATGTCTTAGGGACCTTTAATCCATTTTGATATGTATCTTTTTCCAAAGTTTTATTTTTAAAGTTAAAGTGCTTCTGACATTTATAGGTTTATTGAATTCTTTGCTGTTTGAAAACCTTAGCAAAACTGAATATTTATCTGTTAGTATGCTCTGACAAAACTTTTTATGGAAAAATTTCTCTTAAGAAAGCAATTTGCTTTCTGAAGGATGGTTAGAGTAAGAAGTCAAAATTCTATACAAATGAAAAGGTAAGTGTAGGTATTGAAGGCTGTGTATTATTTGGTATAATACTTAGAAGATGAATTGAAGTATAATTTCTTAGCTCATGAGAGATTAATTTGGACTTGTTATTGATCAGTTTTTAAATTGTTAGAAATTTTTTAAGTTAAGTCTGTTTCTATACCTAAAATAATAATAATTTATCTTTTATTGCTCAGGATATAATAAAAAATAAGTATTTCTAAATTGGGTGCATGCTATCTTAGTTGAATCTTTTCAGAAAAATTGTATATGAAACTTCCTTCTTGATACTTTTAATATTTTCCAGGCAATTGCCACTTATTTTATTAAATGCTAATACATCTGAGTTCTTAGGCATTTAGAGCATGAGTGTCCTACCAATTTAGTATTTAATTACTAAAAGTTCAATATGTATTTTATATTCATTTAAAAAATATTAAAATCAGGCTGGAGCAGTGGCTCAATGGTTCAAGTGCTTGCCTGGCATGCATGAGAACCCAGGTTCGAATCCCAGCACCATATACTCAACTAAAGTGGAAAAGCAAAGACCAGATGAAAAAATAAAATTGATTCTCTTTTTTTCTCTCTCTCTTTTTAAAATAAATAAATAAAAATACTTGGTTCTTTTCTCATTGAGTTTGAGCATATTGTGTAACTAATTTAGGTAACAAAACCTTTAAGATAACTAATAAAAGTATCAGGATAAGTAGAATTATGGTCCATAGGAAATTCTGGTTCCAAATGGTAATAATTTTCATTACCAGCAGAGGGCTCTGTGTGTACGTGGAATCATAATTACAAACTTTCCTTGACCAATTCTTTTAGCCTAATGCAGTTTTCTTTTTGTATTCTTTTAAGCCAGAGATAAATGTTTGCAGTTTATTTTATTTCTTTTTCTTTTTTAATGTTTTCAGCTTTTAAAATCTGTTTCTCTACTTTTTCATTTAAATTACATACCATTAAGAGCAAGTATAGGGCTGGAGCCGGTGGCTCGTCACTTGCCTGGCATGCACTAAGACACAGGTTTAAGCCCCAGCACCACGTACACAGCAAAGTGTAAGAGCAACGAAAGCCACATGAAAAACTAAATAAAAAATTTTCTCTCTTTGTCTCACTGTCCCTCTCTCTCATAAAAAAAAAGAACAAGTATAATACACCAATCAGATAGTTTACACTGTTGATTTTGAAAATATTATTTCAATTCATAAATGTACCATCATATAATTACTAAGCAGTGAATATACTTGATGACTGATTTTCCAAATTGATGTGTAGTTTTTTATATGTAAACTTAAGAGTATAGTTCAAAGACACATTTCTATTTTAAATTGAACTGAAGATCTGATGTTTACTTTTATTATGCTTTATCTCTAGGAGTATTTTTACACATTCTAGCAGATACACTTGGGAGTATCGGTGTAATTGCCTCTGCAATCATGATGCAGAATTTTGGTTTGATGATAGCAGATCCTATCTGTTCAATCCTTATAGCCATGCTTATAGTTATAAGGTAAGTATTATGTTACTTTCAAGTATTAAAATGAGGGGTAGGTAGAAAAACATTAATTTTTAAAAGAAATTCCTGCAAAAATTCTCTTTTCATTTTTATTGTGCTTTTTTCCCCATTTATTTCTTTCATAGAATTTGACCTTTTTTATTTTTTGGTGGTACTAGGATTAAACCCAGCAAGCACTTCATATGTGCTAGGCAACTACTCTACCACTGACCTACATCCCCAGCCCTTTTTTTAAAAATTTTATTTTGAGACAGGGTTTGAGGTTGCCAAGGCTGACCTTGAACTTGGAATTCTAATCTTTTAGCCTCCCAAGTAGCAGAGATTACAGGTAGGTTCCACCATGCCCAACAAGCATTTCTTCTTGGTATTTGGCAACTAAGGTTTTGGTCATAATTTAAATCAGCAGTAATTTTTAAAAAAAATCTAACATTTCTATAGAGTAAATGTTGGAAATGTAAAATCTAGATCTAGAATTTATATAGAATTATCTATATCTAGATATTTATAGATAGTATTATACATATCACTTATATATATCTTGTACTATCAAATGCAATAATATCAAAGTCTCTGCTAAAAATGTTCTTAATTATAGTCACGTTATCATTGCAGAAATCTTGCAAAAGTGCTTACTGAAATAAATTTATGTCTGATCCCCAACTAGATTTTAAAATTCCTGAGAAATCATCAATCTTTTAGTTCTTTCCTTTTAATTTCCTACCATAGTCCCAATATACACATGAAGGTATTTGTGTGTGTAGGTGTATAACCTCGCAATAATCATTTGCTGAATTAGATTGTAGTTATTATCACCTAAGTGTCTATTACCCTGAGATACATTTTATTATTGGTTTAATTGTATCAGAATAATAAGAATATATTCCTTTATTTTATGGTCAACAATTATTTTTAAATTTCCATAAAATGTCTATATTTGAGTATTTTTATTTTTCCATATGATTTTACTTTCAATAAGTTTCTTTTTATAAGCTAGAATGACCTAGTAGAGATCATACTGTGATGATTTTTATAGCTCATAGCAGGTTAGATTTAATAGATTGGAATGAAAGTGTGATGTTAAAATTACTCATAAATGGAGATTTTTAAGTTTCTGTCTAAAGAATAGAACATGTATTTAAACATGCAGGTTTTTAAAAAATGTATTTGTATTATTTGTACAAGGAAACAGCTCTGCTATTCTTTGTAAAGCTTAGAATGCCTTTTCCTCATCTTTGGAAATCTTACTACAGTTCCTTAAAAGTTCAGCTTAGGTGTTATATATTCTATGAAACCTAACTACTGATGGATTTGGTAACTCTTAATACATCTGAACTTCTTTATGAATGTTTTCAGTATTCCATTTTATTTGTTATGTATTATAATTCTTAGTTGCTTCTATTACTTTTTAGAGTAGAATATTATTACTTTTCTTTGTCTCTATTGTTATTACCCTAATGCTGTGTAGTATTTTTTACTTGGAAAACTATGACAATCTCCTATCTCTCTTTAAACTCTTGACACTAGCTAAAATAACTTCTCTCTGATGAGAATTATGTGATATATAATAATTATCTTGCTTTCCATTTCTTAACATTGTTTTGAGGTGAGCTTCTAATTCTGCTGACAAAAATTTGTCAAACTGAATTCAAAAAACAAATTTGTGTTATTTTTTCAACCTTATGGAATTACTTTTTCTAACCCCAAATAGGGATTTTTTTATTTTTAAAGTAGAGGGACAGTAAGAGAGAGAAAGAGAAAATCAATTTTATTTAGTTTTCATATGGCTTTTGTTGCTCCAACACTTAGTTGTGTACTTGGTGCTGGGGTTCAAACCTGCGTCCTCATGCATGCCAGGCAAGTGCTGTAACTGCTGAGGCACTGCTCCAGTCCCTCCAAATAGGGAATTCTTACTTAATTCTGTTCTTATTCGTTTATTTCATAAATGTAAGTAAGTGAATTAAACGAAACTTTAAAAAAAATTTTTTTATTAAGGAGTTATTTTACAATCATGAATGCATATAGTTACAATATGGTAGGCATATGTTCTTAAACCAGAATTACCCCCACATCACCCACACCCCAGTACAAAAACTTTTTTTCTAACCGAAGTATATCACTTTTGGAAAAAAAAAAAAAAAACTTCACAAATCTCTTTCAATAAAGACTCAGCTTCTTAAAAGTAGGAACTCTTAGCCAGGTATTGAAAAGACAAGGTCCAAAGATAACAACTGTTCTGATTTTACATCGTAATAGGGCATAGAGACAAATTAGTAAATCAACAACTCAAGCATTAAATAGTTATTTTTATTGGGCAGAAACTTAAGATAGGATTATATGATGAAACTGAGTGAGAGAAGATTCTGAAGTTGAGATCTGAATGTCTTAAGAACTTTTCAGAGAAAGAACTTGCTAGTCTAGGGACCAGTTAATATAAAAGCCCTGTAGTGAAAACAACTTTGGCACTGAAAGGAGGCCAGTCTGACTGAAACAGGGAATAAGAGAGTAGTTTAAGATACAGTTGGAGAAATGGGCAAGGAGAAATTATGCCAGGCAAGGAGTTTGGATTTTGTGCCAAGTACAATGGAGGAATCTTCATAAAGGAGTGACTATTTGATTTATATTTTTAAAAAATCATTTTGACTAAGATGTTGGTAATGGGTGCTCAGAAAGATGGACCAGTTAAGACACTATGGTGGCCCAGCCTAAGGTACTAATATAGAAAATGGGGAGACATGGATAAATTTTGAAAGTGCCGTAGGGTTGAGCTAACAACTCAACCTTCCACTTCCAGGGTTAAGTGGAAGGGGGATTAGGGATTATTCCTAGAGTTTTTACCTGCATAGTTAGGTGAATGAAGATGTCATTATTGTAAAGGTAGAGGACTGAAAAAAGAGTTAATGTTTTTGTTAGTTTTTGAAGGGAATTCCAGATCAGAAGTTGTTATAGTGTAAGATCTTCCATTAGACATTTATGTGGAGATTTCAGGTACATAGGGTACAAATATGGAATTCTTGGTAGCAGTCACTGAAAATATACATTACTAAATATATAATAGCTATTGAAATGCTTCATAATCACACCTTTTGGAAATAACAGATAACTTTAATGTATCTTAAAATCATTCATCAAATGCTGTGATGCCTCTGAGTGTGCTGGTTTACACCTGTAATCCCAGCAATTTGGGAGGTTAAGGCAGGAGAACTGCAAGTTCAAAGTCAGCCTCAGCAACTTAGCAAGACCCTGGCTCAAAAAAATGCTGCAATCTGTGTTGGGCAGTTAATATGATAGGCAAATACCCTACCATCAGGGTAGGTGAAATAATCAGTTAAAAAAAAGAATTTGCGAATAGATAATGTGATCAATTGGTGGCAAGTGCTATGAAACCAGGTAAAGAGAGACTATTTTAGAAAAGCCTAAAAAAGCTGCTGCATAAGGTGTCATTTGAACAGAGTCCAGACCTGAATGGTAAAGGAGGGAGACATGGGACTATTCAGAGGAAGCGCATTCCTGGTACAGGGAACTTCATTTTTAAACATACAGAGGTGGGAGCATGCCTGACCTGGTTGAAGAATAGTAATTGGGGCTGTACAGCTGGAATCAGTGAGCAGAGCAAAGTGGTGGATATGTAGCTAGAGTTCAGTGAACAGTTTGGGGTAGAATATTTAAGTTTGGGTGTCATCAGTTTATATACAGTATTTAAAACCATGAGTTTTGGTGAGTATGCCCAGAGAATAAGTAGAGAGGAAGAGTGGACAGAGGACTAAGCCCTAGGAGAGGTAAGCAATAGGAGGCAGCAACAGTAAGGAAGAATGAATTGGAGTTCTGTGAGGTGGGAAAAAAGACACGAATATCCATTTTAGAATTCACATGAAGAAAGTGTTTCAAACAGGAATAAATAATCAAGCCTGCTAAATGCTCCTGGGAATGATAATTGGCAACTTATATGAGACACTTAGACGAGTGATAAGAATGAAAGCCTGATCAGAATAGCTTCTAGAGAGAATTGGAGGGGAGGATATTGAAAAAAAGAGCAACTACAGTCAACTCCTTTTCAAAGCCGTTTGCTGTAAAGGAGAGCAGTGTGATTGCCTGGCAGCACAGAGGACCCACTTTGAGGTTTGTGGTCATGAATTTAAAGTGAAAACAACTAGCACAGATGTGTGTTTTCCCCTGGTCTTACTTAGCTATTTGGTAAAAGTTATGGGATACACAGAGAGTTGGATTTAACATGTTTGCATTTCGTCAGGTCAGTACTGACACTGAGAAAGGAGCAATGCAGGGATTGTAGTGGTGTGAAATTAAGATTTAAAGGTAATGATACATACTTTTAAAAAGCAATACGGTCAGTGGATCAGAGATTCTTTTTGGAAGGAAGTGTTAGAGTGTACATATTAAGTGAATTGTTCCAGAAATAGGAAAGGTTATTCACATTGTGAAATGTTAAAAATTGAGATCTTAGAGTCCAAGATATATTCGTAGGGGTAGAGGATAAGATTATTATATAGAGGCCAGAGGTTGGATGGATTGTCCACGTTGACATTAAAAGCAAGAGTAATGAAAAGGGTAGCTATGCAAAGATGATAAACCCTGTGCTAAATCTTCTGTAACTGAAGGGGACCAATCAAGAACTTTAAGAACTAGTTACACGGTGTTCAGAGGGTGGAATAAAATGATGGGTGTGGGCTTTCAGGAAACTATATTGATGGGAGGATGTGAGAGGAACAACGACCGAAAGTGTAGTAATAAGCAAGGAGGACTTCTCTCTCACTACAAACACCAATAGGACTGGGAGTGTAGGAGAGAAAAAAGCACTTCCCAACAGTGCTGTAGGGAAGACTGTGCCCTCAGGTGATAGCCAGTTCTCTGGTTTTTTCTGTGTTCAAGAAAAGGCTGAGGATTTAATGAAAGTTATATATTTAAACGTAGCTTTTTTTAAATTATAGAAATAATTGTGTTGACAAAGAACCTTAGCATAATATAGAAAAAGGTCAAGAAAAAATTAATCATAGTTCCACCAGTGAATTGACCCGGGTTATAATTTGTATGGGTTTGCTATTGGATTTTTTCTTCTCTTATTTCTGAAACATATTTTTTTAAATAGCATTTTTATTTGTTTTATGCATATCAGGTTGTTTTTAGTAGGAAAATTGCTTTAGACTTTTCTGATTATAAAAGTAACATATAGTTATCATAGAACATTTGAAAAATACAAAGTAGGAAAAAATGATCAGGATCATGATACCCAGAGGACATATATGATCACTACTGACATGACTTCTTTTTTCTTTCTTTTTTAACTTTTTAAAAAAATATTTGTAGTTCTGGGAATTGAACCCAGGGCCTCACATGTGCCAGGCAAGCACTCTACCCTGAGCCCAACGCCTAGCCTGGACATTACTTTACAATTATGTCAAGGCACATTTTTAAAAAATTATTGAGCTTCAACTATATACACTGATTGTTAAGCATGGTCACCATCGGAACATTCACAGGTTTGAGTGGAGAGACTAGTTTACTCATTATTTTAAAAAGTTTTGGAATGATTTATTAGGTAGTAAGGCTTAATTTAGTATCACAAAATGACAAGGTACAGAACAGCATATAAGAATGATTCGTTTTTATAAAAAACCTGTAGATAGAATATACATATATATTTTTCTCTTTACATGCATGAGGGGGAAGATACTGTATGCATGTTTTGTGTGTGTATGCATGTGTATGGGTATGGGTGTGTTACCCTGAATGGTTAATTGAATGTATCTTGATATACTTTTATATGTTTTTCCTAATTTCTTTACAGTAAACCAACTTTTCTGACTTAAGCCTTAAAAAGCTTATGTTTTTTAAATGGAGAGTGATTTTAAAAAAAAAAAAAAAGTAGCTCCAAAGTACAAAACACATTCAGCTTACTCTATTTTTTGTTACGACAGTACACTTGATTTACTTAAATGCTCACATGATAATGAAATATTTACAAGGATGTCACTCTGAGGTATTTTTCAGATTGGTTAAAAGTTTGTCTGATTAGCCAAAACTAATTTGAGGAAATCCATGAAAGCTCTTAGAAGACTCAATGAAGTAGAATATAAAGAAGTAATTTTCTCTACCCTTAGAAGAGAAATAATAGCACTCTTTATATATTCTCTGGGTCTGATGTTGCTCAGTTGAAAACATGCCATGGAGATCTGTGTCTGACCCTTGTAGGCTGCAGAATGTTCCATTTTCACTTTTGCAGTGAAAGTGGTTTCCTAGAAAAAGTTTTTCTCTTAACATTTTCTAACATGGGTGAATAGTGATAGAAATTTCTGGGTAAAACTGCATTGTATTGGGATACATTTTGTTTCCCAGTAAAAGGCAGAAGATTGAGTATAATGGTAAGAGTATAATTTTTTATTTTTTGAAAATATAATTCCTATAAAAGGTTTCAGAATGGTTTTGTTCTTTTCTTCCATTAGTAAGGTGAATTAAAATTGAAAGTGAATTCAGAACTTAGAACGCAGTAAACTGAACAATTAGTGTGGCTTTGAATTGCACTGCCATTTAAAAATGATGCCATTTACACGTATCTGTGGCTTGATCTTTTTATTTCCTTAAATAAAAGAGGCACCTATGTATAATGGACATAAACATGAACAGGACACTGAAATAAGCTTCGTTACTGGTGTGGTATTTCTGAATCCTTGCTGGATTTTTTTTAGCTCAATTTTCTGCAATTCACTAATAATCATCTTTTGTGGTACTTTGTGCTTTTTCATCACAGCCATTTGAATATGCAAAGAAAAAAATTAGAACCAAAAGGAAGTCTTTTTGTTAGGTACAAAAAGTTTTTCAATATTATGTTCATTTATTTTCATGTTGGAGGAAAAAACTACCCCAGTCTTTAGTGGCAGACTGCACAAGCTTTAGAAATGACAAAAGATGGGCTGGAGCCATGGCTCAGCAGTTCGAGCGCTTGCTGGGTACATGCGAGTACCCAGATTCAAATCCAAGCACCACGTATACAACTAAGTGTCAGAGAAACAAAAACTAGATGAATAAATAAAAATTGATTCTCTTTCTTTCTCTTAAAAAAGAGAAAAGAAATGATAAGTAATGGTCATAAATAGAAATGTGAAATAAAATACATGCTCATGAAAGCAAAATTTGTAAACTTGACATTCTAAATCATAAGTGATCAACATTGTTAATGCATGCAAGATTTGAACAAGATACTAATCTTGATAAATATTATTGATTCCTAATTTGTGGCCTGTAGTAAGTACAAAGTAAGCAGTTTTTTAACATGCAGGACGCTATCATATCTTCAAATAGTCATATATGAGAAATTGTAGATATTTTATTTTTTTAATGTTTTTGGGTGTTCCCTAACAATTTCCGTTGTGGTTTGCCTTTCAAGTGGTTAAATTTGTGAACTATACTTTTGGGGACTAAAATAAAGGTAAACAGTTTGCCAGAATTTTAACTTGCTATTGTATTTGTATTTGATATGCATACAGTATTTATATTGTAAAATAGAAATTCATTGATTTTTTTCTTTAAAAAAATTTTACTAGTTTAGTTACCACATATTAATACCAGAGGTTAGGACTGTGCTCTGATTAAAATATTCACCATAGAACCTAATTACTTTTTGCATTACTTTCAAAATAATGGTTTTCAAACACTTAACTTAAAAATACCACTTTATGTTGGGGCTGGAGAGATGGCTCAGCGGTTACAGCACTTGCCCAGCATGCCCCAAGGATGCCAGTTCAAACCCCAGCACCCACATACACAATGAGGTGTCAGAGCAATGAAGGTCACATGAAAAACTAAATAAAATTGATTCTGTGTTTCTTAAAAAAAAAAATACCAGTTTATAGATTAGGAGTCACTTTAACTCTAGTTAAAATATTTATTCATTACCAATGGAAGCACCATATCACAAATTTAAAATGGTTATTTGGATTCAAACTGAAAAGAGCCTTCTAAGACACCATCTTCCAGTCTGAGTTATTCAGATGTCTGTTGTTGAAATTCATTTATGCCCTTTTAAAACATCAAGCACACTGTGTTTTCCTCTCTGCCCTAAAAAAAAACAAAAAAAAAAAAAACAAAAAAAAACCTCTACAAAATGTCAAATGAGTAGAACTGTTTACTGAATTCTAATAAAAGAAACATGAGTCTAGCTTCAGGCTTTATAATTGATTCTTAAAGTGAAATTAGTATATGTTAAAATGATTGTTAATTTATATTTGATTATTTTTTTAAAATAAAAATTCATGGGCAAACAACAGAGTGTGCTATTTCCTATTTCGTTTTTTTTTTTTTTTTAAATCTAATCCTATCTTTTTTTATTGTTGGTATATTTAAACTGTAGCTTTAAGGAATTATTATATATTTCATCATTAACTTGGTTGAAATATAAAAGGTAAAATGAAAGAAGACATTCATAATCAGAATATTAATCCTTTACTGACAAAAGTTTTGGAACTGCTAACCCAGTAAGAAACTGTTTAATATAGCTATTTTGGGGTGGTTTGCAAATTATATTTCTTATACGAAGAAGGAAAATAAATAGTATCATAAAACTAGACATATGTTAGTAGTGATTTGATGTCTAATAATGGTATCATGTGCTGTTCTTTTATTATTTAATCTCAGCTGGGTGTGGTAGTGCCTCTAATCTCACTACCCAGGAGACTGAGGCAGGAAAAATGTTAAGTTTGAGGCCAGCCTAAGCAACTTAATGATACCCTGTCTCAAAATTTTTTTAAAAAGGGAAGGGGAGGACTGAGGAGGTAGGTGAGTTCACCCTGGGTTCAATCCCCAGTAGTGCCAAAAGAAAAAAAAAATAAAAACAAAAATCAAATTTATGCCTCATCATCTTTATAGTGTGGAATTATTCAGTTTACACAGATTTAATTCTTAATTAAGGGAGTTTATTAGTATGATATAGTGCTTTGTTCCAGAGATGAAGAATATGAAGATCTGGCCAACTACTGAAAGAGACCTGTACACAAATAAAAGTAATACAGATCTAGATTATAAAAACTAATGAATAGTTTGGATTATACGTGTACCCAGTAGTCCATGTGGTAAAGGATTATTAGTTCTTAGCATGGTGGTATTGGAACCTTTATGACTTGAGGCCTTACTGTCACTGGGGGGTTCTGCCCTGAAGGGGACACTGGGATCCCAGCCTCTTTCCCTTTTTTGTTCCCTGGTTCACCATGAGATGAGCAGTTTTGCTCCACCACACACTTTCCAGCATGATGTACTGCCTGGCCACAGACCCCAAAGCAGTGGGTCTGTCTGATTGTGAATTGAAACCTCTAAAACTGTGAGCCAAAATAAGCCTTTTCCTTTATAAGTTGATCATCTCAGGGTGTGATAGTAACACAAAGTTGACTAATACAAGGCATGGTGTTAAATATAAATGGTGATTTGGTCAAGGACCCCTTCTTCTAACACTGGTGATATCTTACTACTACTTACAGAATTAATCTCAAGATCAGAGTGCTCTATTATCTGCCCCTACCTGTCTTTCAGACCATAATTATTTTCCATTGTAGTTGCTGTATATATTATGCCACACTTTATTTTACTTGTTATTTATGGAGGATGGCCATTAATACTTTTCTGCCTCTGTACTTTTGCTTATAGTATTCTGACTGGCATGCCTTTCTTTCTCATCTATTCCCTATCACAGTGCTAAAAGTTCTTTACGGCTCATCGGCTTAACTCTAATGCTGAATTTTCTCTGAGCTTTTTCTGCTATTTCTAATCTATTTATTTATCTTTAAATTTATTATTGTTTTCTAAATCAGTGATACTAGATCTATTAGTGTGTGTACTACATACATAATGCCTACCAGTGCATTAAAATAGGATTGTGGTTTTTTTCTTTTTCTTTTCCCTGAGAGAATCAATTCATTTATTTTTTCATCTGGTTTTTGTTTTTCTAACTATTAGTGGTGTATGTGGTGCTGGGGTTCACATGCCAGGCAAGTGCTCTACCGCTGAGATTACTATTCCAGCCCCAACAGGACTGAGTTAGTTTTCAGCTCTGCGTCATTGGGCTTTATTGGATTCTGGTGACCTAAATTGAAAACCAGGAGGCTTGGGTTATGGTTCTGGCTCAGTGACACTTAACTGTCTGAACCCGATGTTTTAGCAAGTGTAGATTTTTTGATTCCTTTCTAATTTTCGTGATTGTTTGATTAAATACCTCTTCGTGGAGTATTTACACATGATACTTATGTTAACATGTTAAGAGCCAAGGCTGATCATGGAAAATAGAACTTCACAGAATATAGACTACTTCAAGTATATAGAGTTAGTGAATTATAGGGCCTGAGAAAACAATTGCTTGAAAGTAATAACTAATTAGACATTGTAGATTTATTTTTATTTTTTTTATTAGATGTATATAGAGATACAGTTGAGGGGGAAACATTATCAAACCATCAATAACCAATGTGTATATACTTAGTTATCCAGGGCTAATGCCAAATCATGGATGCCCAGCTTGGGTTTCACCTGTTGCTGCTTCCCCCAGAAGAACTCCTGCGCTAAATGGGTATCTCGTGGAGAAGATCTGCATCTGAGATGGTTCCCCCATATTCCCACTCTCCAGTCTGCTAGGAGTTCTTCCTACACCCTCCCGCCTCCCCATTCCCCACCCTACACCTCCAAGTAACGTAGGGAGCCATCCCCCTATTGTGTTGAGAATCATACAATTTGAATTTATTGTTAGCTTAGCTGTCTAACATGCTGCTTCCCATGTATTCTAGCTTCCACAGATGAGAGATACCATTTGGCCCTTGAGTCTCTGAGACTGGGATACTTCACTGAGCATAATTCTTTCCATCTCCATCCATTTGGCTGCAAAAGCCATAAAATCATCTTCTTTAATGGCCGAGTAGAATTCCATTGTATATAAGTACCAAAGTTTTTGTATCCACTCATGGAGTGAGGGGCATCTGGGTTGGTTCCATAGTCTAGCTATAGTAAATTGAGCTGCTATAAACATTGATGAATCCATATCACTATAATATGCTGATTCTAACTCTTTTGGGAAAATACCCAGGAGTGGGATAGCTGGATCATAAAGTGGTTCCATCCTTAATTTTTTGAGGAATCTCCACACTGCTTTCCAGAGTGGCTGAACCAGTTTGCAGTCCCACCAGCAGTGTAATAGTGTTCCTCTTTTCCCACAGCCCCTCCAGCATCTGTTGTTGTTTGTATTTTTCATTTTTGCCACTCTAACAGGAGTGAGGTGGTATCTCATTGAAGTTTTGATTTCCATTTCCCTTATAGCTAATGATGTGTAGAGCATTTTCTCATATATTTATGGGCTTTCTGGACTTCCACTGGAGAGAAGTTTCTTTTAAGTTCCTTAGCCCATTTAGTGATTGGATTATTTGTGAGTTTGGAGTTTAGTTTCTTTAGTTCCTTGTATATGCTGGATATTAGCCCTCTGTAGGAGGTGTAGCAGGCAAAGGTTTTCTCCCATTCTGTAGGTTCTCTCTTGATGCTCTTGACTACATCTTTAGCTGTGCAGAAACTTTTTAGTTTAATTGCATCCCATTCATTTATTCTTGATTTTACAGTTTGAGCCATGGGAGTTTTGTTAAGGAAGTAGCTTCCGATTCCTATATGCTGTAGGTTGACCCTACTTCTTTTTCTATTAAGTTTAAAGTTGTCGGCTTAATATCCAGGTCATTGATCCATTTTGATTTAATTTTTGTGCAGGGTGAAAGATAAGGATCCAGTTTCAGTTGTCTACATATGGCTGTCCAGCTTGTCCAACACCATTTGTTGAACAGGCTATCTTTCCTCCACACTATGCTTTTGCCCCCTTTATCAAATATCAAATAGTTAAATATATGGGTTTTTTCTCAGGATCTTCTATTCTATTCCACTGATCTTTGGTTCCGTTTTGATACCAATACCATGCTATTTTTGCTACTGCGCTCTGTAGTATAATTTCAGGTCAGGGATTGAGATACCCCCTATTTCTTTCTTTCTATAGAGTAATGTTTTGGCTAGTCTGGGTCTCCTGGTATTGCATATGAACTTGAGAATTGCTTTTTCTATATCTGTGAAGAATGCCATCAGTATCTTGATGGGGATTGCATTGAATCTGTATAGGGCTTTGGGTAGAATGGCCATCTTTATTATATTGATTCTGCCTAACCATGAGCATAGAATGTTTTTCCATCTACTCAGGTCTTCTGTAATTTCTTTTTTTAGTGTTTTCTTTTTTAGTCCTTAACATCATTTGTAAGATTAATGCCCAAGTATTGCATTTTTTTGGAAGTGATGGTGAATGGGAGAGATTTCCTGATTTCTTCTTCAGCGGATTTGTTGCTGGAGTAAAGAAACACTAGTGATTTACTGGAGTTGATCTTGTAGACAGCTACTTTGCAGAAAAGACCTATAAGTTCTAGGAGTTTTATCGCCGATGTTATTGGGTCTTCTAGGTATAGAATCATGTCATCAGCAAATAGAGATAACTTCCTCTTTTCCTATACGAATACCTTTGATTTCCTTGCCTTGCCTGATAGATCTGCAAGGGTTTCAAGGACTATATTGAACAAGAGTGGGGAGAGCAGACAGCCTTGAATTCAGTGGAAATGCTTTCAGTTTTTCTCCATTGGGGATAATGTTGGCTATGGGTCTGTCATAAATGGATCTGACATAGTTAAAGTATCTTCCCTTGATCCCTATCTTTTCCAAAGTTTTGAGCATAAAGTGGTGTTGAATTTTATCAAATGCCTTCTCTGCATCAATTGAGATGATTATATGATTTTTGTTTTTAATTCTGTTTATGTGGTGAATTACATTTATTGATTTGGGTATGTTGAACCAGCCTTGTTTTCCTGGAATGAAGCCCACTTGATCTTAATGTATTATCTTTCTAATGTGCTTTTGTATCCGATTAGGTAAAATTTTATTAAGGATTTTTGCATCAATGTTCATCAGGGAAATTGGTCTGTAGTTTTCTTTCCTTGACATGTCTTTGTTGGGCTTTGGAATCAGTGTAATATTTGCTTCATAAAAATTCTATCAATTTCCTGGAATTGCTTGTAGAGGATCGGTGTTAGTTCTTCTGTGAAGGCTTGGTAGAATTCTGCCATATATCCATCTGGACCTGGGCTTTTCTTTTTTGGGAGAGCTTTGATTGCTGCTTCAATTTCACTTTCTGTGAGAGGTTGGTTTAGGTTTTCAGTGTTCTCCTGTGTTAAAGAGGGGATGTTGTGTGTGTCCAAGAACCTGTCCATGTCCTCCAGGTTATCAAATTTGGCAGAGTATAAGTTTTCAAAATAGGTTCTGATAATCTTTTGTATCTTGGATGAGTCTGTGGTTATATCACCATTTCATCTCTGATTTTGTTGATTTGCTTCATTTTGTTCTTCCTTTTGGTGAGGTTGGCAAGGGGCGTTGGTTTTGTTAACTCTTTCAAAGAACCAACTCTTAGTTTTGTTAATAGTTTGTATAGTTTTTTTGTTCTCAATTTCGTTGATTTCGGCTCTGATTTTGGTAATTTCCTGTCTTCTGTTAGATTTAGGGTTGGACTCTTCCTCCTTTTGTAGTTGTTTGAGTTGAAGCATAAGGCTATTAATCTGATCTCTGTCTAGATTTTTTATGTATGCACACAATGCTATAAATTTACCTCTTAAGAAAGCCTTCATACTGTCCCAGAGGTTTTGATATGTTGTTTCCTCGTTCTTGTTCAATTCCAAAAACTTCTTAATCTTTGCTCTCATTTCCTTTTACCCATTCTTCGTTTAAGAGGTAATTATTCAATTTCCAAGTATTTGAGTAGTTTCTGTTGTTTCTCTTGTTGTTGATTGCTAAGATCATAGCATTATGATCTGACAGAATACATGGGATTATATCCACTTTTTTATATTTGTTAAGATTATCCCGGTGAACTAGGATGTGGTCTACTTTAGAGAAGGATCCATGGGCCAATGAGAAGAAGGTAAATTCAGCTGTCTTAGGATGGAATATTCTGTAAATGTCTGTTAAGCCTGATTGATTAATAGAGTAGTTCAGATTGGAGACATCTTTATTGATTTTTTTTGTTTTGATGATCTGTTTAGAGTTGATAGTGGTGTGTTGCAGTCCCCCAGGGTTATTGTGTTGAGATCAATGAGGGGCTTAATGTCCTTAAGTATTTTTTCCATATATTTGGGGGGGTTGTAATTGGGGGCATAAATGTTGATTATCGTTATATCTTCTTGGCAAACTGTCCCTTTTAGTATGATAAAGTGTCCCTCTTTGTCCTTTCTGACTAGTTTTAGTTGGAAATTAATTTTGTCAGAAATTAGAATCGCTACACCAGCTTGCTTTTTTGGGCCACAGGCCTGGTAGACGTTTTGCCATCCTTTGACTTTCAGCCTGTGTCTGTTTTTGAGTGTTAAATGTGTTTCTTGCAGGCAACATATTGTAGGATTTTGTTTTTTGATCCAGTGGGTCATCTGTGTCTTTTAATTGGGGCATTGAGACTGTTCACATTCAAGGATAGAATAGATATGGGAGGCTGATTCACAGACTTTGTATCTATTACATAGTTTTGAGTCATCTTGAAAGTCAGTTTTTGTATAGTATGATTATTGACTCACCCTTGTTTAAAGATTTAGGATATCATAGACGTTTTCTTCTGAATGGAGAACATCTTTGAGAATGTTCTGTAGAGCAGGGTTTGTGTTCATGTATCTTGCTAGCTTGAGTTTATCGTTGAAGTATTTAATTTTCCCTTCACATTTGAAGCTGAGTTTTGTGGGATATATTATCTTTGGATTAAAGTTGTTATTTATTAACACTTGAAAGATATTGTTCCAAGCTCTTCTGGCCTTCATTGTTTGCTCTGAAAAATCCATAATGATCTGAATTGGTTTGCCTCTGAATGTGATTTGGGACTTTCCTCTAGCAGCTTTTGGAATTCTTTCCTTAATTTCTCTGTTAATCATTCTGTATATGATATGTCTTGGTGAGTTTCTCCATTGATTTGGTCTATTTGGAGTTCTATAAGCATCTTGGATGTGATATTCCAGATCAATAGTAAAATGAGGGAAGTTCTCACTTATGATTTCACTTAAAAGGTTCTTTAAGCCTCTTGTTTGCTGTTCGGAATTTTCCTCCAGGCCAATGATTCTTAAGATTATTACGCCTGATCTCATCAAATATTACTTGGAAGTTCTGATTATGTAATATAAGCTACTTATCTTGCTTATCTTCTTTGAATGCTACATTGTTTATCCTGTCCTCATTGTCCGATACTCAGTCTTCAAGAGCTGAAGTTCTATTTTCAGTGGAGTAAACTCTGGTGTTGGTATCTTCCAGTGAAGATTTGATTTGGTTAACTGTGTTTTTCAATCCTGATAGCTCTGCTACATCTCTTTTCAGGATTTCTCTATCTTTGTATAGCTGATCTTTCATCTTGTGGAATTGTTCCCTTATTTCCCTTTAGAAGTTGTCTCTCCTCTCTTGAAATTGCTCTCTGATCTCTTCCTTATTTAATCTCTCAACTCTTTGATTGCATTACTAATCATAATGCTGATACAGTGCCTTTGGTTTTCATCTAGGGCTCCAGCTATGGGATCCTTTGGTGGTGAGCTTTGGGGTTGAGGAGAGGAGTTATTTCCCCTTTTCCTCATTTTCTGAGTCTGAGAGTGTGTCTTGTACTTCAAGTAAGTTGCTCTTGGTGGAGTAATTGGAGCTTCTTCTGGCTTTGCTTCGTTGTGATGGGTTTCTTTGAGAGAGATCTCACAGTGTATTATGATAGCAAGCCAGTGCCCATTTTGAAGCGTGTCTATTCAGAAAGTAGGGTCTCTCTTGGAAAATTGAAGATAAACTGGGATTTTCTCAAGCAGACCCAGAGCCTCAGGAAATGCTGCCTCCCTTCAGGTCATCATGTTGGATCCCAGACATTGTAGATTTAAATAGAAACAATCATGAACTGTAAGAATGTAGGAATCTCTTCTTTGCTCTGTAAACTAGTTAAAATTTTAAGATGTTTTCACATTATATTTTTTACAAATAAGGAAGTCAGAGGTTACATCTTGTTTAAATGTAGTTATGAAATTTTCTGACAATTTATTTAAGCTGCCACATTGTATAAATGGAAGAAGCAGGACTCATCCAGTAGGGATGCATATAAGACTGTGTATACTATATGAATGTTTATGTAGCTCTTCACTTCTGCTTAACATTTTACATGCTCTTGGAATTACTGATCTTCCCAGTATTGCTGGGGATAAATTAATGTTATAAGTTAATTAAAAATCTGCTATTACTGCCTATAGAACCTAACAATATGCTCATATATGAAATTGCTCAATTGGAAATTTGTGCGTAGAAATTCAGAATATCCAATACTGTGATTTTCTCTTTGTAACTCATTTGAAACTTTAAACTATTCATGTTTAATATATTTTCATCAAAACCCTTATAGTGCAGATTTAAGTGCCTTTGATTTATGGAAATATCCTCTTTATAGTCTAATTGTCAAAGCCAGTCTTCTTTGTCAGCTCAGTTGGTCAAATAAGACTGTTAGAGAAAGTCCTTTCTGTGAAAGTCTTATTTCATTTTTTCAGTCAAGCAAAAATATTATTACTCATCCTCAACCCTGTGACAACCATATTACTTTTGACTCCATCAAAACCTAGGTTCCTCACATAGCTTTTGTAAAGGCATGCATTTTATTACCTTTTAAATAATATTCAATGCTTAATACAAGTCAGTTAAAACTTAAGAAGCCAATGATAGTTGTTTGGTTTTGGGGGGTTTGTCTTTAGATCAAACAGTGTTTCCAAATTAAAATAGGACTTAAAACTTAGACGTAAACAAGTCATTGTATGTTTCCAGTGTTTACTGAATTCTAGAATAATAACAAAGTTTTGAAAATCTGTTTCTGGGTTATATTCACAGGCAAGTTTTCACATGTCAGATTCATGCCAATAATGCCATTTTTTTGTTGTTGCTATAATAGCTGATGTAAATGATTTACTAGAAATTATTGGAAACATCTCTAGATTCATCAGTTTGAGATCTACATTTGGCACCATTTGTGAACTGTTTCTTTTACCATTTTATCCTTTTTTTTTTCTTTTTGCAATTGGGAATCACACTCTACCACTCACCTCCATCCCCAGACCATTTTGTACGTTATATGAAGTGGAGTGGTATCTGAGTAAGGAATTGACTGAGTTGCAGTAATACAGTTGGCATCTAGCTTTTTTGTTTGTTTTTCTTTTCTTTTCTTTTCTTTTTTTTTAGTAGTGGTGATTGAACCCAGAGGCGCTTTACCACAGAGCCACATCCTTAGCCCGTTTTATTTTTTATTTGAGACAAGGTCTCACTAAGTTTCTTAGGGCCTCATAAATTGCTGAGGCTGGCCTTGAAATTTTGAGTCTCCCAAGTTGCTGGGATTACAAGTATAGCTAGCTTTCTTTTTTCTCTTACCTCCCATACATAGGATATGGTTACTATGAAATATGATTTCCTTACTCTCACAGTGATCAACAGTGCTTGGAGAGAATGAGGTTTCTAAAGTCATTTTGATGATAGCTTAGAATTCTTTATGCTCTTTACTTTTTTACACTAATATTCATAGATTTCCTCTTTAAAAAATTAATAGCTTTAAGATCTGTATATTAAGTAAATAAATGACTTTGCAAGAGATACAGGTTTGTACTCTTCTTGTACAAAGGTTTTCTTAGGAGTGACATATTCTTTGTCAGTATTTGGCAGGTTGTAGGAAGAGAGATCATTAATTAATTGCCATCACTCTAGCCATCCCACTTTACAGTATATCTGAACCCAGATCATCCTAACGTGGGCCAAAATGCCTTTTTTCTAACTGCTCTTTGCCCTTAATAGGAAGTTATAACATAGGGAAAGAATAAAACTATACTTCAGATTTATGTTGCTTTTATTAAAGGCCTAAATGGCTTCTCTGCTTAGGATCTCAGAATGCTATAATCTACATGCTGGCTGGGGTTACACTCATCTGAAGTTCTGGGTCATCTTACAAGCTTTTGTGGTTGTTGCCAGAAATCATTTACTTGCACTGTGTAAAGCATAGTGGCTTACTTCTTTAAACTCAGCAGGGGACTGGTGGGACTGCAAACTGGTTCAGCCACTATGGAAAGCTGTATGGAGAATCCTCAAAAAATTAAGGATGGAACCACCTTTCGACCCAGCTATCCCACTCCTGGGAATTTTCCCAAAAGACTTAGAATCAGCGTATTATAGTGATGTGGCTTCATCATTGTTTATAGCAGCTCAATTTACTATAGCTAGACTATGGAACCAACCCAGATGCCCCTCACTCGACGAGTGGATACAAAAACTTTGGTACATATATACTATGGGATACTACTCGGCCATTAGAGAGGACGATATTATGGCTTTTGAAATCAAATGGTTGGAGATGGATAGAATTATGCTTAGTGAAGTCTCCCAAGCTCAGAGACTCAAGGGCCAAATGGTTTCTCTCATCTGTTGATGCTAGCATATATGGGGAAGCAGTAGGGCAGACGGCTAATCTAACAAAACTTCAAATTGAATGACTTTCAGAGTAATAGGGGGATGGCTCTC
>PVKS010000336.1:109989-210127 GCA_004027875.1 Aplodontia rufa
GGGGAGGGGGAAGGTATATGAAGAACTCATAGGAGTCTGGAGATTTGGAAGATGGGGGAACCATCCCAGAAGCCGATGTCATTCCTCCACGAACTACCCACTTAACACAGGAGTTCTTCTGGGGGAAACTGCAACAGGTAAAACCCAAGGTGGTCATCCATGTTTTGGCATTACCCCTGGATAAGAAAGTTTATATATATATTGATTGCTACTGTTTTGATGTTTCCCCCTCAACTGTATCTATATACTTCTAATAAAAAATAAATAAATAAATAAATAAATAAAGTCAGCAGGGGAGCATCTGACCTCAGAGAGGGCTCCAGTCCCTTCTTCAAGGGCTGATACCTGATTAAGTTGGATCTACCCAGAACAATTTCTTGATTTCATTAAACTGATTTGGGGTCTTAACTGCATGTACAAATTCTGTTTATTTTTGCCATATTGTGTTGAATAGAATAAAGTCCCAAGTTCTGTCCATACTCTAGGGTAGGGAGTTATATTTGAGAGTAACTCATTTGGGAGTCATTTCTAGGTATGCTTGACACACCTTGTCTTTCTTCTCTGCATTCTGAATATCCAACCCAGTGCCTAAGAAAGAGTTGATGCTATTTGTCAATGTGAAATGGAAAGTTAGATAGGCATTTGGATGAATGAGTGGATGAGAAAACTAAAGCACATGCTACCTCTTACTTTCTGAAGATCTCAGTCATGGTTTCTAGACTCTTGTATGCCTTAATATTATATAGAGTATTTTCCTATTCAATGGTTGTATTATCTCAAGGTGTTTTCTTGTTATAGTGGTGGTATGATAGTCCCTAATAAATTAACTTAGTCTTATCATTTTTCTGTGTTTGTCAAAATCATTGGAAAGTTTTGATAAACCCATCCCTGGATATATTAAATATTAAGTATCTGAAATGAGACTAATTTGACTTTCAAGTTACAAGAGTTGTGTATTATCTGATGATATTTGAGGTAATAAACTTTATTTTTTTTAAAGTATATTGGAAATAATATATCCATGTGGGGTTCATTCTAAGAATGCAGAGATTATTTGGTATCAGTTTATGAATATTATTCATCACATCAAAGAATTTAGAGATAAAACCATTTGATCATTGGTATATATGCCAAAGGGATATTTGAAAAAATTCAATACCCATTTATGATGGGGGAAAAAAAGTAATACTCAAAACTAGAGATCAGTGGATAACTTTCTTAACATGGCAAATTACATACCTCTCAGCCCTAAAGCCATTTCCTTCTCCTCTTGCGCCTTGTCTTTTTCTTCTTTCTTCCTTCTCCCTCCTTTTACTTCCCCCACCCCCCAGGGACATTTTGTCCTGAGCTACATCCTTATCCCTTATTTTGTTTGAGACAAAATCTTGCTAAGCTACTGAGGGTCTTGCTAAATTTCTGGGCTTGCCTCAAACTTTTAATCCTTCTACTGGAATTACAGGCATAGGGCACCTTACTGAGTTCCCATTATCTTTCTTAGTGGAACAGCACTAGAGGCATTCTTACCAAAATCAGTAACTGGACAAGGATTGTCTCTGCTGCCTCTGCTATAAATAATATTAGTGAACATTATTCAGTAACATTAGACAAGAGAAGGTAATTGAAACTTAACAGTTTTAAAGAAGAGTTTTTTATCCAGAGTATATAGTTGTATATTTATGAAACCCATGAGAATTGATGGAAACATCATGACAGATAATTTAGCCAAGTTAGACATAAAATTAATGTACAAAAATCAATACCTGTTTATATATATACAAAATCCAGCTGAATGATATAATTAAAAGACTTTCAGTATAACAACAAAGATAATGTAGAAGTAAAAATATACAAAAATTATGTAAGAACTTAACATTTCTGAAAAACGCAAAAGTGGACTTTTACAGAGGCTTTTATTGTTAACTATGACCATGTTGAAGAATTAACATTGTAAACATGTCAACCTTTATGTTTATTTACAGATTTAAAACTATGCTGATAAAGATAGCATCAAGTCCCCTTCCCCAGAAGATAGTAAAGGTTGATTATAAAGTTGATGAATAAATAAAAGGAGGAATAATGATAAAAAGAATATATAAAATCTTTTATGATTAAAAGTGAGATACCTAAAAAAATAGACTAACAGAGCAAGTTAGTAAGTCCAGATATAGAGTTGGATACATATAGAAATTTAGTAATGATAAAGGCATGTCATACCTCATACTATATGCCAGCAGAAATTCCAAATAGATAATGGCTTTGAAAAT
This sequence comes from Aplodontia rufa, assembly GCA_004027875.1. NCBI lineage: Eukaryota > Metazoa > Chordata > Mammalia > Rodentia > Aplodontiidae > Aplodontia > Aplodontia rufa. The sequence continues at coordinate 112,254 of PVKS010000336.1, forward strand.
AAATCATGAAACTATTTTATACTAGAAAAAAAAAAGCACAATTGAATGACTTCACAACTATTACGGGCTAATCCGGTTCAAAACCTAGACATCATTCAAGGAAGAAATTGACAAATTAAGCTACATCTGATAGAGGTAAAAAGTACCATAGGGAAAGTTAAAAGATATGTTAAACCAGGATAAATATTTGCCACTTAAATCATGAAGAAATATCTTGCTTAATATAGAAAGAGCTCCCAAAAGTAAAAATTAAATTAGGAATCAGGAGTGTAGCTCAGTGATAGAGAGTTTGCTTAGTATCACAGGGCTTTGGGTTCAATTCCTAGAACCTTGGATTTTTTTTTTTTTTTAATTTAAAAGACCAACATCCAGGGCTGGAGCAGTGGCTCAGTGGTTACCTTGCATGCGTGGGTACGCGGATTCAAACCCCAGCACCATGTACACAATGACATGTCTGAGCAACAAAAGTCTGTGAAAAACTAAATAAAATTGATTCTGTCTTTCTCTCTCTGTCCTTCCCTCTTTAAAAAAAACAAAAAACAAAAAACAAACAACAACAAAAAAAAAACCCCAACATCCTAATAGGAAAATAGGCAGAAATATAGGTTTATTTAGTTCACAGGAAAAAAAAATATTACAAAGGACTTAAATATGTAAAAATAGTTTAGTCCCATTCATAGAAAGGGAATGTAATAAAACTACATTGAGACATCACTTCTTACTGATCAGATAGATAAATATCCAGAAGTTAACATAATATTTTGGAAAGGCTATGGGTAAAATAGGCACTTGTATCCTTTGTGATTAGAAATGAGAATGGAATTGTCTCTGTGGAGAGAAATTTGGCAATAGTAGCTAAATTAAATGTCTTTTCCTTTGATCAAGCAATTCTATTTCTAGGAATATGTCCCAAAGATAAATTAGCAAAACATAAATGGCCTGGGGATATAGCTCAGTGGTAGAGCCCTTGCCTAGCATACATGAGACTCTGGGTTTGCTTCCCAGTGCCTCAAAACAAATGGACATTTATAGGGTTATTTTTTGTGGCTTTATTTGTTATAGCAAGATTGGAAAGAACACAAATGTCCATCAGTAAGGGAGTTCTGTGCAACTCTCCAAAAAGAATGAGAGTGATCTCTATTTGTTAATGTGACATGATTTTTAAGATACATTATTAAGTAAGACACTTGTTAGGAAAACAAAACAGCACTTGATATATAGGTATATAAATGTCACATAAAAGTAATGTTATCTTTTATTTAAGAAATAGAAGGGCTACACATATAATCTGCCTTTTTTCATGTAACCTGAAAAGAAACACCAGAATTGAACCAAAAGCAAATAAAATAAATGTAGTTAGTTACCTTATGCTGAGGGAAAGGAAAGGATTAGAAGTAAGACTTTGTATGTTTTTAATGTAGTTTTGACTTTGGAATCATCAACAATTTTAACCTTTTAAAAAATAAGTGAGTCAGAAATTAAAAGCATATTAAGACTTTTCAATTCTTCATTTACTTCCTGCAAAAATATAAAAAATATCAGCACCTTTTTGGTTCTTCAATTTGAATGTTCGCTGTTGTGTGTAATTAATTTCAAACTCCGCTACTGACTACAAATTGTACTTACTCTGTTCTTTTGCTTAGTTAATCCTTTGAAAAAATCATTTTCTACTTTTATCTCAGCAATTAAATATTTAGTATAGTTAGCATCCAGTGTATTAGCAATAATGTCCAATTGTAGCAATTAGAAACCTACTGTTTATCTTTCTATACTCAGTGATTTTTTAAAAAATTACTGTGGATAAACAATTTTAAAAGGATTCTTTTCTTTTGCATTTTATTTCACATATTAGCTTTGCTTCTAGCAAGGATACTACTTTGGAAGTCAGCACTGAGTATGGGCCCATGTAAATTAGGTGTCAGGGATTTATTTCTGTTCCTGTTTTGACCGTACCAGTAAGCTCTCAGATGGTGGAAAACTTTTACAGTGTTAGCCTGTTGCCAAGCTCCTCTTGAGTAATTTTTACTGTTCATACTTTTGTGAGCGTTTGCATTCCTTTTTTGTGGCTTAGGTCTCCTATATACTTTGAAGATCAGCTTCTACAGTCAGGACTTTGCTATAGGCAGAGGTGCTCTCGAAGAGCCTTGATGGAGGCAAGTACCACAGAACTGGCTTATAGCACTCCATATGGAACCAAACTGCCTAGGTTCCAATTCTGCTTTTCCTAGTTGGCTGTGTGACCTTGGGCAAATCACTCCATGCTTCAATATTTCATCTTTAAAGTAGAGATGATAATTATAACTGCTTCATAATATGTTGTGTGTTAATTAAAAGGGTTAATGTGTATATGGTCTTGAACATTACCTGCCATAAATTAAGTGCTGATGCTTGCCAGCCTTACCGAAGGAAGGTTGTTTGGAAACAGGCACCATGCACCTAAATGTAGTCTTCTCTTACTACTGTAACATGCTCTTTTCCATGTTACTCACTTAGATTCACTCATTATCAAATGAGGAAGTGGGCAGGGAGAGATGCATCTTAGCTACTAGTTCTGATTATGTTGGACCAGACCCCAAACCAAACCCTAGAGGAGTTCTGCCTTTCATTTAAGAGGACCAGGGGTTGCTACACTTTCACTGATGCCCTTTTCTACTTTCCTCAGTGTCCTTCTTGGATATTTGGTTTCTTTAAAGCACTATACTTAGACATTAAGGGGGCAAAGCTCAAGGGTAGCTTAGCTCAGTGGTATGCTTAGGATTGTGGGAGGTCCTGGGTTCAATCTCTAGCATCTAAAATTGTTTTTTTTTAAATGAGACAATTTTTAAAAGTATATTGTGAGGGCATGATGAGGTTTGAACACCATGTAGGTTGGATCAGTTATAAGTATACCATTGTTAAACTACATAAACATAGTTTAGCTCAGATTTCTCATAGCTTGTTGAATTTAGAGATTAATTAGCACATTGGTCCATTTCCTCTTGGATTCTTCCTGCTGTTCTTTAAGGCCTTTTGTTCTCAGCTAAAACTTGTGAACTCTGAAGCATCCAAATGATAATTAATTTGATTTTAATAATCCTAATAAATATTTCTTATGTTCTTATCTAGTTTTTCTAAAATAAGATCATGTTTCTTCACTTCTGTAATTTTAAAAAATGTAGATTTCCCTGCAGAGCCTCATCTTCTGCCTGTATCCATCCTAGTCTAGTTACTACTTTCATTCAGTTACAGAAGTAATGGGACAGTTCTTCCAAGTCTCATATTAAACATGAACACATTTGATATACATAGCAGGAATTCATTCTTGCCTAATTATCTTGCAAAGCTATCTACTTTGTAGACATTTTTGTCTCCTTACCTCACTGATTCCATTCTTTATTTCCATCTTAAGATTTTTTTAACCTATGTTGCTGGTGTGATGATTGGTTTCTTCATGAAAATGAAGAAAAGATACACACACACACACACACATACATATATATATATATATTTTTTTTTTTTTACTAAGATAATAAATTGTAAGCTGGGGGTGATAGCCCACACCTGTCATACTAGCAGCTTAGGAATATGAGACAAGAGTAGCTCAAGTTCCAGGCTAGCCTGGGCAAGTGAACCCCTGTTTCAAAATATAAATAAATAAATAAAGGCCAAGGTTGTAGCTCAGTAAAAGTGCCCCTGTGTTCAGTCCTCGTACTGGAAAAACAAAAAGATAATAAATTGCACACTAAGATTTGATAATGCTGATTGTTCTCACCTATATGTGAGTGTCGGAGAGGTTCTTTTAGGTGTGACCGAATTGGAGGCTGCAGACTCTTGCTGTTTAGCTGTTACTTTGAAGGGTTGAAAGTCATGTAAATGAGGGCTATTCTCTATTCCAGTAATTTTCCATTAGCAATTGAAATTTTTAAATAGGTAATGCATTCAGCAAACCTAAGTGCTTATTATTTTCTGAGCACTGGCTGGGCACTGGGAATAAAGTGGATACAGCATGACCTTGACTCTAGAGGGCTTAACTAGGATGAGATACTGCAGTGTGTGCAGAGGGGCTTTAGTCTTGGCATTGTCATACCCAGCTCTGCTTCTTACCCAGGGAAAACTAAGAACAAGTTGTGTTCCTGTGTTGTTTTGTTTTCTCATCTGTAAAATGCGAGAGTTGGTCTAAATGATTTCTTATTATCTTGCCTCCGTATGATATTCTTTGATTCAAACATTTTCTTAACGTTACTTAAGGCTATTGTGAAGGTCCAATTAGAAAACCATTTATGAAAGCACTTTAAAAGCTATTAAGGACTATCTAAACAAAAATATTATTAACTGTTTATTAATTTGACATACACTGATATTTTTGGTCCAAAGATTAACTGTAGTAGGTGTTATTACCAAGTTCCAGAAGCTTAAGGAAAATGGAAGCCTTTTCATGACTTTGGCTCCAACTTCTCGGGATACCTTATGATGTCTTATTATCTCCATTATTCAGTAAACAAGATACTCTGTAAATATGCAGTGATTTAAACCATATGTTTCAGAAAATCAGGATAATTATAAAATAAACCACATTCCCAAGTGGTTTGATATGTGTTATCTGTTCTCTACTCAGTTTATAAAATTCTAGATTGGTAGATGATTTCCCATTACTGTGGGTTAATTTATTTGAGCAAATGTAACTGCACATTTAATTTAAATGTAGACTGAATTGCAATTAAAGTTCAGTTTTCTTTGGCTTTTTTTGTCCACTTAAGAGTTTTTGAGTATATGATGTGTACTGGACCTTCAAATTTGTGTGATATTTTTAAAAGTTTTTTTTTTCCTCTATGTTTGAAGATTATAGGAACCACTGATACTATGCAGGAGGATTTAGCCTGCAAGTCAGTTCACAAAGTTGGATCAGTAATCCTTTTTAAATTTTCATTATTGGATCTTTATTCTAAGATTGAAGTAATAGTTTTAATTCTGAAGTTTTTTATGATTGTCCATTAGACTGGTTGTCCCTGAAAAGTTTTCATAATGTTTTTTCTTCTGTTTGCTTTCTGTATAATTTTAGATAATTGTTAGATAATTGTATTTACAGTTGAAATGGTGAGCATCTTTCCCTAAAAAAGCTGCTTTTGAAGTAAGATCTAAATATATTTTCATTTGCAGTTACTTGCATTAAAGAGTAATACTATTATTTGTTTAATCTGTTACAATTTAAACCATTCAAATTAATTTTGTTTATGATCATATGATATAAATTTGACTTACCTCAACTTCTGAAGAATAAAATCATTACCCTGTTTTACTGGTAAACTTATACCTAATGACTCATCCCTTTTTATATATGATAGGAAAATAGTGTTTCATTGTGAAAGCTAGAATTGAGTTAGCCAGAAGTGAACCTCTAATTGTTTCCAAATGCTTACTTTTTGGGTTTGGATACAGCTCTAAGTCTTAGCTCAGTTAGGAATTTGCTAAGCTTGTCTTTTTCTACGTATCCTTTCATTATGGCTAGATAGATCCATGCTAAAATTTGTTTTATGATTCCCCATCACGATTGTTAATCAGAAAAATATGGATTAAAAACTCCTGAGCTAAACACAAGTTTAAAAGGCAAAAACTAGAGTTTTTCCAGGCTTTTTACATTTTTATAAACTTGGAAATTATTATTTAGCTTGACCCTGCTCAGAAACAACTGCAAGCACCTTTTCTCCCTGCCAGTTTCATGACCAACACAGCTCCTACAGCTGAAATTCTTACATTGTTTTACAATTACTACTGGAGAAAATTAGTGTGACATATCCATGTGTTTTGGTGATATGCTTTCTGCTATGGCATATAAACATTTTATTCAAATTCAACCTGAGAGGGCAGCCACTCCAAATTTCATAGACTAGCCAGATCAGTAAAGACCACAACTGACCCTTTAAAAATGCACTATTTGGTTTCCTTATATTAGTTATGATGCCTTATATTTAGTTATTTTAAATTAAATGTTTCTAACATTAAATGCTAATATGTTTATTTATCTCTATTATGGTGTGTTAGAGAAGAAAAACAAGGTTGTATGTGAGTCCCTGGAAACGTGAGGTCTGAAGTAGTTATGGGGACCCACTTGCATTTGCCAGAGGGATTATTTAGCACTTCATTCAGTCACTTAAAACAAACTGTACATCTGTAGAATGAACCAGTCAATCATGATTAAGACAAGCAGACTCATATGAGATTTTAGCATGAGTCCAGATGACTTACCCTCCCCTGGTCTCCAGATGCCATATGTAATATATATTTGCATATTTCTAATGTATTTGTGTATTACTGTTTAAAATATGTGAGGGGATTAAAGTTTTTATCTGCACCATATATCTTTTCTTTTTTTTAAAGAGAGAAAGAGAGGATCTATTTTATTTAGTTTTTCATCTGATTTTTCTTGTTCGGACACATAGTTGCGTATGCAGTGCTGGGGTTTGAACCTGGGTCCTTGCACATGCCAGGCAAGCCCTCTATTGCTGAGCCACTGCTCCAGCCCTGCACTATGTTTCTTGAATTGAGTATTTAAAAATGAGTGATCGCTAAATTCACTCTCAATATAAGATGTTAGTTGTGATCATGTAACATCTTTACCAGTCCTAGAATCATCAAATTGAAGTATTCATTGAAAATGAGTTTTAGGGCTGGAGTGGTGGCTGGAGTGGTCCCTGGCATGTGCAGGGACCCTAGTTTGAACCCCAGCACCACTTACACAGCAAAGTGTCTGAGCAGTGAAAGCCAAATGAAATTAATTCTCTCTTTTTCTCTTTTTCTCACTGTCCCTCTCTCTTAAAAAAAAAAAGAAAAAAGAAAAGAAAAAATGAGTTTTAGTAGAAAAAGTGAAGTAATTAGATTCTTTTTGCAAAGGTGGTGGTAGGGAGTAGAAGACATTAGGAGGCAACACTCATGGTAAATACACATTAAAATCTGAACAAGGATTTGGATAAATCTATAGATGTTTGGCTTATGAAGAGAGTGTATGGCTGTGTAGGGAAAACCCTTAATGTTAAGACAATACGAGTATTGTACATTGGACTCACTGTGTTTTATTGTATTTTAACTTCTTGGGGGAAAAATAAAGACTAAACTTAAATTTTGTAAAAATAATAATTATTGGCAAAGATATTTCATACCTACTTACTTAAGTAATTTCATTGTTCATTCTGTTCTGTGTTCCATCTGAATACTGGGTGCAAGGTGCTGTGAGACTGAAGAATGACAAATAGATATGGGACTGTGCAGAGTAAGGTTTATTGGAGGACTTACTGACACATTGCATGGAGCAGAAAGACCAGTTGGATCCCTGAAAATTGGGTCAGAAAGGGGTGTGTTTATGGGTTAAGACAAAAGTGATCAGCCTGGCTGGAATATATCTGGTTTGTCTTAAGATAATATTGAAGAATCAGGCAAGTCTCTGGAGCCAGGGCTCAATTATAAAGCACCATGTATGACTCTGATGTCTTTATGGTTTGCTGGGAAACTATAGGAAAAAAACTGCTGGGGTTACTTAAAGGCAGTCATGGTTTTGACTCAAGATGGCCACTCTCATGTCAAGCAGTAGCCATACAACTCTAGAACATCTTCTGGTTATAGAAAACCTGATGCCAAACACATGGTGGGTGCTTCATAATTGTTTGCATTGTGCTTATTGCTTAATAAAATTGCTTAATGAAATTCATTTTCAGGATTACCTAATTAGTGATAGAATAAATTACCAAATATATTGTGTGATATATATCATTTGGCGATACTGCCTTTTTTCTTAGAAATAAAAATAATTTATATATATTTCCAAATATGTTCTCTCTTCTAATATTCCTTGTAGTTTGACCACTTATATTATTGAATAAGAAATATACTAAAATAAAAGAAATTGCTTACATATTTAATTTACTCCCTTGTTTTATAGATGTGGAGGCTGAGTTCTGGAAGGGTATATTATTTTCCCAAAGCTCTGTACTGGCAGAATTAAAATCCAAGTGTTGTGATTTCATTTGAATGTGGTTTCTGTCTTAGATATCTAGAGATTATTGGTAATTTCTGAGGATAAGGTTGGAGAAGAAATTATCAAAATACCAAAATTTTGGAGGCATACGTCTAGAAAAAAATTTTTCTTACTCGCAAGTGAATAGGTCAAGAAAAACCATTTTTTGTGCCTCATTTTCTGAGAAATATAGTAAGCAAAGAAAGAAAATAAACATTTTAAGTTCAGTACAGAAACATTCTGTGACCTATTCTTTCTTGTTCCCAAGAAATGAGGTTGGAGAAGAGGAGGAAACAAATGTCATAATGGGTAAATTATACTCATTAGTCCATCAGCATGTTTTTTTCACCTTTTTTGTAAACCCAGGGAGCCTTCACCTATTTAATGACCAGTGAGATAGGTAGAAACAGATACCACTCTCAGTTTAGATGAATGAATTACCAGTATTTGTCACTGTCAGAATCCTTAATTCTACTTATAGTTATTTCCCCACTCATTTTTTCCCTCTAACTCTTTCCTACCTGACTTTTATTCACCTGAAATTATACAATGGAAAGCTTCAAACTATATTTTTATTGTCTAATCTGTCTTTTTCAGTTTTTATTTTTCTTCCTTCATTTTGTCATATACTTCTGCTAGAAATGCCTTTCCTTTTTTTCTAGATACTTTACTACTGTATCTTTATTGTCTTCACTAGTTTTTTTCCTATCTACTAATAATTCTATGCATCTGAAAGATTTAGTGGCCTTAAATATAATTTTTAAGTTTATGAATTAATTATGAATTATGTTTAATGAAATTAGCTATAAATTATGTTCCATACACATTTATATACAAAATACTGTCTATGAATCTGTGCATAAAAACACAGAAAACACAATCCATTCCTTAGAGCATCTTCCCATGTAGGAGAGGGAAGCAACCTGAGTATTGTTTTGCAACATAATAATTCCACAGGTATCATAAGTTTCTTATAGTGTCACAGAGAGGGCATTCCATATGGTTTGAAAGACAGTTTAGGATCAAGAAATATACCCTAAAAGGGTTGATACTTGAGATTTTAAAGAACTAGTAAAAGCCAGATTGAAGGGTAATTTAGGGATATTCTAGGCAGAAAATACAGCATTACCCAAAGCATGAAAGTAAGAAACATTACAAGGTAAAGTAGAATTATGTTTTTATTTTGAAAGCTTAAAAAGAATTGATAGGGGGGCTGGAGCGGTGGCTCAGTGGTTACAGCACTTGCCTGGCATGTGCCAAGTACGCAAGTTCAAACCCCAGCACCCATGTACACAATGAAGTCTCAGAGCAACGAAAAGCCATGTGAAAAATTAAATAAAAATTGATTCTCTCTCTCTCTCTCACTGTCCCCTCTTAAAAAAAAAAAAGAATTGATAGGAAGTGAAGCTAGAGGAGTCAGATGGAAAAGTATATAACATCTTAGGCTTAATCCTGTAGACAATGGAAAACTTTTCAGTTTTTAGTGGGAAGCAGTAGGGTCAAATACTTATATAGATGAATAGCTCTATAAGGAGTGGTCCTTTTAGTTATTTATGGATACATAACAAATTATACAACAACCTATTAGCAAAAATAATGTGCATTATCATCTTATAGTTTCCAAGGTTCTAGCATCTCTGGGCATGGCTAACTGAGCTCTCTGCTTCAGGGTTTCTCACAAAGCCACAATCAGGTTGTCAGCCAGGACTGCAGTCATTCTGAGGCTAATTTGAGGGAGAATCCAATTTCCAGCCTCACTCAAGTGGTTGCTGATAATATTCCACTCTTTTGGGGCTGTAGGACCGAGAGTCAAGTTTCTTTTCAGAGGTATCCCTCAGTTTCTTGCCTATGGGACTCTCTGTGGGACAGCTCACAACATGGCAGCTGTGAGGGAGCAAGTGAGAGCAAAAGAGGAGAGTAAGATTGAAGTCAGTTTTTAAACCTAATTTAGAAGTGACATCACTTTTGTCATACTATATTCATTAGTATAACTAGTAATACAAGCAATACAATAATGAAAGCAAGTCATAAGGTCCCCACTGTACCCTGTGCACAGACTCAAGGGCAGAGGATTACACATGAACATGAATACTGGAGGCTGGACTCACTGGGTGCCATCTTTGAATCTACCTACCAAGTCGACTTGAGGATATGTTCAGAGGCCAAGGAAACTTAGGAGGCTATTATAATAATTCAAGTGAAAGATGTGAAGATCATTGTAGATGTGTAATAGAATGAAATTAAGAAATATTTAGGCTGTGAAATCATGAGGACTTGGTGATTTAGAGCATGGAAGCTTTAATAACTCTAGAAGGAATTAAAGAAGGAATTATTTTTGGCTCTTAAGTCACTATTGACTGAAGAATATTTTTATTTAAATGTGACTGAAGCTCCTGTGCACACTGAGCTTTTCATTTTCATTACTGCTGTTCTCCATACTTTCAGTAATTTAGTTTTGTCCTTAATATGGATCTCACTGTGTCTTTCACTATGTCCAGATAGATACCAGTTATTTCTCTATTTAGTTCTTTTGTTTGTCTCTGTTCCTGTTGTTATCCTTTTTATCCAAGTAATTATCACTATATACTTAATCTGTGAAAACAGACTCCTAATCCTTTCCTTTTATTAATCCATATTCTAAAATACTTCATGTCTGTATAACTTTCATTCTTTTAATCACCAATTATATTGGGCCTACTTTTTGACCAGCATTATAATAGACCTCTTTGGGAATAACTTAGCAAGTTAAGCATTATCTCTTTTTCTTTGGTTTTTACTAGTACCTTCTTTTTCCTTCCCTTCTGTCAAACACTACTAAACTTTAGTTACCTGTCTCAAAATGTAGCTTAGTGGTAAAGCACCCTTGGATTCAATTCCCAGTACCAAAAAAAAAAAAAGAATAAAAGAAACACCACTAATCCTGAATGTAGGCTTTAACTTCTACTTTTCTATGAGACCTTCCTTGAAAGATACATGTTTTTGTTATTTTCATCTGCTCTGGTTATTTTCAAGAAATTTTACTTTGGACATTTTGAGATTACATGTTTAAAAATGAGCTGTTACCTAAACTATTTACCTAAGATTCATTATCCTTCAGTAATGACCTCCCATCTCCGTCTATTGCAAGCAGTAGAGCAAGTGTGAACACCTTGACTCATTGGATACTCACCTGGAGAGCTTTGTAAACACATAGATACCTGGACCTTCCCCTAAATATTCTAATGCAACATGTCAGAAATGAAAAGAAAACAAGACTGAGGTGGATTTGATGTCTAGCTAGGGTCATTACATTAGAGCAATCCTCTAATGCAACTATTAATTGCTTTGTGTACATTTAATCTCCAAATAGCCTAAAGCAGTAGTTTTAGATATTGGTTGAAGACCAGTGTCAACACAGGCTTGTTGGCCCCATTCCTAGACATGCCAAGTATACTACATGTGGGTATAGCCAGTCTTCTGTACTTTTAAAAGTATGACCAGGATAACCAAGCAATAACCAGGTTTGAGGAATATTGGGCAAACAGATTGATATATAAAATTTTTAATATTTTAAAATCAGTATTATTCAAATAAATGGGTGTAAATATTTGGTAAATACTAATAGGACCAGTGAGTCTGACCCAAGCTGAACTCATGCTGTGTTTAGATATTTAGATAATCTAATATTGGATTTTAAAGTTTAATTTTTTTTACATTAATATATTTTCTGTAGTTCTTTTATTTTTTACTTTTTTAGGTTTTTTTTTTTTTTTTTTGCAACAGGAATTGAAGCCTGGGGCACTTAACCACTGGGCGCATCTCCAGACATTTTTTTTTTTAGTTTTTTTAAATTTTTGAGACATGGCCTTACCAAGTGACCTGGATCTCAATACATTGTTGAGTCTGGCTTTGAACTTGTGATCCTCCTGCCTCAGCCTCCCAAGTCCCTGGGATTACAGGTGTGCACCACTGAGACTGGCTAACTTCTGTAATTATTTTCTTTTATATTAGGTAATAACTTACTGATCACATGAAAAATTTGGAATAATGACTTGCATTTTCTTTTTCCTGATGTTATTTTGGTAAATCTGATTCTGTTCCACTATGGGAAAGTATGTTATTACTGTCTTGCAGAATGGGGTTTTCAGAATGTGGCTTTAATAAATTTGTTGTCCTTTTTTTAATTTTTAGTGTTATTCCTCTTTTAAAAGAGTCTGTTGGAATATTAATGCAGAGAACTCCTCCCTTGTTGGAAAAAACTCTGCCTCAGTGCTATCAAAGGGTAAGTTTCAAAGTTTCCAAACCATTGGATTTTATGTTGTTTCCAAACTGTTAAGGTTTTCAACTTTCATAAATATGGGTAGCATGTGTGTATAATTTAGTATTTCTTCCAAGATTGAATGCTGACCATGAATACCATTTATACTAACCAGAATAAAATCATTGGAAAATATTGAACTTTACTAAGGAAAATGTGGTAGAAGTTGTCCTCATCTAGAAATTGAACAATTCTTTTAAAATATAGAATATGAACAGATCAAATAAGCATTTATTTTTGGCATCTCCTTAACATCATATTCTCTTCTAAGATAATGGGGAGGTAGTAGTAAAAAAGATACTGTTTCTTTTCTCATGGAGCTTACATGAGAACTAGTGGGAAAACAGTTAATAAAGAGTAAATTGATAAGGAAGAGAATATCAGTGATAATTGCTATAACAAATAAAATGAGGCCATGTGACAGACATGGATGGCTATATTAGATTCACTGAGATAGTCACTGGAACCTTGATGAAGGAGCCAGCCATATCAAAATTCTGGAGAGGAGTGTTCCAGGCAAAGGAGAATACTAGTGCAAAAGTATCTTCTGGAACCACTTTAGTGTATTTGAAAAATAGAAAAAGGAGGAGTGCAGCATAATAAATACAAGGAAGAGTGGATTAAACGGTTGGAGAGAATACAGATTCAGATCATACAGGGTTTTGGTCATACTAAGAGGCTTAGACTTTAATTCAGTGGGATATACATATAAGGTTTTGAGTCAGTGGGAGTCTCTTAACTCTTATTTTCTTAAAATATTATTTTCTCCACGTGAAGAATTAATTCTAGGGTGAATGGAAGCAAAGAAAACCAATTATGAGGCTATTAATATATAAGTGGGGAAAAAATAGTGGCTTAGACTGCAGTCATAGCAGCAAAAAATGGAGATGAGTATAAATTTGTAATATGTTTTTGGAGGTGAATTACACCAGTGAAGGTGGGGATGAAAGTTATGGTTTACCGCATGGTAATGCTGCTTCTTGAGATTGAATCTGGATTGATACATGTTTGAGGGTGGAAAATACTACCAAATCAAGAGTCCTGTTTGGGATATATTAAAATCAAAATGCCCATTATGCTTCCAGGGAAAATGCTAATTAACTAGCGAATAGAGAGTTTAGGCAACAGTTTAGGATTAGAAAAAATTTAAGTCATTAAAATATGAATTGCATCTAAAACATTAAGATTGCATGAGACTGGGGCTGGAGTGGTGGGGCATTGCCTAGCGTGGGTGAGGATATGGGTTCAAAATCCCAGCACCATGTATACAACAAAGTGAAGGAGCAACAAAAGCCACATGAAAAATTAAATAAAAATTGATTCTCTCTCACTGTCCCTCTCTCTTAAAAAAAAAAAAAAAGTGTGGGGGTGGGGATTGCCTAAGACTATCTGGGAGAGGATACAGTTCTGTTCTCTTGGTTCTATTTTCAACTCCAGATGTAGAGCACAGGTGGAAAATCCAGGAAAGGGGATAGTTAATAAGGGAACTGGAAAATCAGAACGAGTGCCAGTATTGCAGAGTTGAAGGAAAAAAACAAACTATCAAGTATTTCTGGGGTGGTCATGTCAGGTAGGAACAGAGAAGTGACCCTCGTCTAGCATCATGAGCGTCATTAATGACCTTGATAAGATCAATTTCAGTGATGTATTGAGGAGGAGAGCATGGTTTGGTGGATTAAGAAAATGAATTGGGGAAGTAGAGACAATGATTGTAGACAACTCTCAAGAAGTTGTTGTTAAAGTGAACAGAAGTGAGTTGATGGATTGATAGACTTGGATATAAATGTAGTATCAGTATCATTTTAAAAATAAGGTATCTTAGAACAGTGTTATCCTATAGAAATTTCCTTGATAATGGAAATATTCTATTTGCACTGTCCAGAGTGGAAACCACAGCCCATCTGTGATTTTTTAATATTTAATTTGATTTTATTTCATTTAAGTGACCACATGTCATTTTAATTTTACTTCATTTAAATAGCCACATGTGTGTTGCACAACACAGTTCTAGAACATATGTGTTACTGATGGGACAGTCCAACTGAGAGAAAGAAATTGATGATATATTAGTAAAGGACATTATTAAAGGAATAAAGTTTTTGAGCAGGTGAGAGAGTAGAACAGAAAACATGATGGACTCCCTGAAGGAGTCAAAAAGTACTCACTTAGATAAGGGAAGCCTGGTAAATTTTGGTGGTACAGGGTACCACCATATATTCTATGTTGTTTCTCTTTTCTTTCTGATTTTAAAAGACAGTATACTCATACAAAGAGATTGGAAGGCTACTGAAAAATGAAGTGGGTATAAGATAGTTTTTTGAGATAGTGAAAATGAAGTGTTATCTATTTAAGATTTGTTGTTCAAATTTGGAGGCAGGATCAGTCAGCATGAGAGAGGGGGGATATTAAAAGCCAGTTTCCACAGGATTTATTACTTAGTATATGTTTTAAGATAACTACTTTTTCTGTGGAGGAAGAGAAAATCTATTCACTAACAGCGGATCACTCCTTGAGGATGCCACTTTGGAAAATGTGGAGGGATTCTTAGGTTCAAGTCCCTGCTTCCTCAGAGGCCTAACTCCTAGACGAAGAGAAATTTCACTTTATTTTCATTTCCCAGTAAAAGCTTTTTTCAAAAGAGGGCACAGTGGTATTGTCTTTTATTTTCTATGAACGCTTGTGTTTGTAGAAAATAATACCTATTTTCCTCAATGATAAAAATAAATATTTTGATATAAGATCAGCCTTTTCTTAATTAACTTTGTAAGCATATTCCATAAAAATCAAAGAATTTCAGAATTGAAAAGGATCTGTTGTTCATTCAGTCCAGATTTCTACTTATTAGAAAAATTTCCACTGTGAAACCCAGTTGCTCATGCAGCTTGGTAGCCATTTCCAGGGAGAGGCAGTTAACCCCGTCACAGAGTAGCCTCATTTTCTTTTTTTCTGGCTGGCTGGCTTCTTCCATTCCTTCCTCCCTCCCTCCCTCCCTCTCTCTCTTCCTTCCTTCCTTTCTTTCATAGTAGGACTTGAACTCGGGGCCTTGCCCCATACTGAGCACATGATCTACCACTGAGCTACACCCAGCCGTCTTTTTAAGCTGCTGCACTTGTTATAAAAATCTTTTCACACTGAGTTTTTGTTCCAGCTTCTAAGTACTGATCTTAGATCAACTCCTGCAGATCTATATAGAGGTGCTGACCAACTGCAGTGATTTGGGACATCTTTGTTTTTCCCTGATCTTCAAAGGAGTCCATCTGAAGTTTTATACTTAAATATCATTTGTACATTTATAACATATAGAGTTTTTGATGTTAATCCATTCTTTCTCTCTTGAGATAAACCCAAAGTAGTCATGATATGTTATTTTCTTCATGCTTTGTTGGATTTAGCTATTTGGTTTGGGGATCAAAGTTATTTCTTACTAATATAACATATCAGCTCTTTTATCTTTTCTGGAAAAGCTAAGAAAGTAGTAATCTTTTTGAAAGTTGTTTTTCCCCCACCCAGGTCTAGGGTTTTTTTGAAAGAAAATTTTGTTACCAATTCAATTTTCAATTGTTCTTTCACTTTCACATTTTCTTCATTTTTTCTTATAGTATTTTCAGATATTCATCTATTTTTTGTACATTTTCAAAATTGTGTGTGTGTGTTTTTTTGTTTTTTGTTTTTGTTTTTGTTTTTTTTTTTTAGCAAATATTACTGTTTATTGAGCACTTTCTTGGGCCAGGTACTATTGTAAGTACTGAAAATAGAAAACAAAAATAAGTTCCTGACCTTAACTGAGCTTAAAGTCTGCAGAAGGAGACACACAGTACACAGTGTAAGTATAGGTTGATTGCTCCTTAACTGAAATGCTGACAAAGAAGTGTTTGGGATTTCTTATTTTTTTCGGATTTTAGAATATTTGCATATCTATAATGAGATATCAGAGATGGGACCAAAGTCTAAGCATGAAATTCATTAATTACATTATACCATATACACATAGCCTGAATATAATTCTGTAGAATAATTTTAGTGTGCTTGTGTTTTGACTGTCACCCTTCATATTTTGCATTGGATTGGGGATGCTCAACCTGCAATATAGATGAATGAATGAATGAATGAGAGCTGTGTAATGTTATGTGCCAAACAAAAAGAGAAGGGCTTACTGAGAAGATGATATTTGAGTAAAGACCAAAATAAAGAAGACCCTGTAGAAACCTGAGCAAAGTACTCTGAGCAGACGCCAGCAAATAACCTGAGACAGAACGTGCCTGGCTTTTTAAAGCATGGTGAGGGGGTTAGGGCAGCTGATGAAAAGAGACAGAGAAGAGGAGGCTGCAGTTCGGTAATTAAGGTAACAGGGGGATCACATGTCATGGGCTAATGTAAATCACTGTAAAAATTGGCTTAACTCAGAGGTAGACGTAAAGGCTTTGAAGAATTTTGAAGGAATGGAAGCATATGACTGAAAGGAATGGACTTTCACTTGGGCTACTGTTTTGAGAATAGATAAAAAAAGGTGCAAGACTAGAAATGGACCAGTAAGTAGCTATTGTAATAATCTGGATTGGAGATGAAATAGGACTATGTTTGGATTAGGCTGATCACAGGTCTCACTGAGAATTGTTTGGTTTCTACTTGGTTGTATTATTTTATATTCATATATTGATACATTAAATATTATTCATAAGATTCCTGTAACATTCATTGGATTCTCATTTATGGATTTTTTTTTGAGAAAGGGATGGTGAGAGAAACAAAGAGAATCAATTTTATTTAGTTTTTCATGTGGCTTTCTTTACTCCAACACTTCTCTGTGTAAGTGGTGCTGGGATTCGAACCTGTGTCCTTGCGCATGCCAGCCAAACTCCATAACTGCCAAGCCATCACTCCAGCCTCCCATTTATGGACTTTAAGGTTTTTTGTGTTTATAGTTACCTCCCTTTTACATTTTGTATTTTGTTTAATCATATCTTTTTACCTTTATCAGAAATTTGCATTCCCAGTGTTTCTTGACCTAAGACTGGAAAACCTAGGGAGCTATTGGAAACATTCCTAATATAAATATCCTCCTTCCCTCTTTTAGTGTTGTCATATATCATTTGGGGAAGGGTACATGGCATTGGTTCCATAACACCCAGAGAGGCAAAGGTCCTGTACTCTCTTGGACAGTCACACATTGTCAAGAATTATCCTGTTTAATATATGCCCCATTAAGAAATATTTCTGTACTTTACTAATATTTTCAAAGAACTAATTTTTATGTTATGAATTCTGTCATTTTCTAAATCTTTGTATCATTGATTTTTGTCCTTTATTTTCACCCTTATTTCTTTGGGTTTTGTTTTTTCTGGCTTCTTATCTCACTTTGTGTTTATATTTGTTATCTAATCAGTGTATTTGAAACTATTAGTTTCCCTCTAGGTATTCTTATTGTTGCATGACAAGTTTTGATATGTGTTCATTCTATTTCTCAAAGCCCTGTTTTGGTGTCACCTTGCACATAATGGGTATTCCATAGGTATTTGTCAATTCAAATATCCTCCTCCCCTTTTTTTTTTAACTGGAGAATAGAGTCTGTGCTTACTGATACGTTGCATAACAACTTAAGTGGGAGAGGGCACTTAGTTTCATTTTGATGATAATATTTGTCCTGTGTATTTTAGGTGCAGCAGTTACAAGGCGTTTACAATTTACAAGAACAGCACTTCTGGACTTTATGTTCTGATGTTTATGTTGGAACCTTGAAATTAATAGTAGCACCTGATGCTGATGCCAGGTGGATTTTAAGCCAAACACATAATATTTTCACTCAGGTAAGACTGTTACTAACTTCTTATAAGGGTTTTAAAATTTATTTTTATCAGGGCTGGAGCGGTAGCTCAGTGGTTATGGCACTTGCCTGGCATGTGTGAGGACCCAGGTTCAAACCCCAGCAACACATACACAACTAAGTGTCAGATCAACGAAAACCAGATGAAAAACTAAATAAAAATTGATTCTCTCTTTCTCTCTGTCTCTCTCACTGTCCTCCTCTCTTTCTTTAAAGAAAAAAAATTATTGCATCTATTAGTTTATAAATATTATTTAGCATATTAAATATATAGGCTAGTAAACTGTAAGGGAAGCATAAAACTACATTTTCCTCAAGAGTCAAATTTGGGAGAGCTTTATTTCAGTTAATACTCTTAGGAAGATAGTTCAAATTTACACATTGTTTATTGATAATCCTTTCAGAAAAAGTAGATTCTTCTTTGCTGCACACTCCTAATACATATCAGATGATGTTTGAAACCAACAATTCCAAAATAACATTTGAAATAGCAATAATACCTTGTTAGTGGCTTTAACCAAAATCTGCCTGTTTTTTTGTTTGTTTGTTTGTTTTTTGGTACTAGCGATTGAACTCAGGGACACTTTACCGCTAAGTAAACTCCAGCCATTTTTTACTTTTTGAAACAGGGTCTTGCTAAATTGCTGAGGCTGGGTTGTTAATTGTTTTGCATGATAGTTACCATCTATGTGATTTAATAGCTTAATGTGCTATTGAGTTTCTCTTAATACAGATTGAGTATTCCTTATGCAAAATGCATGGGACCAGAAGAGTTTCAGATTTCACTGTATTTTGAATTTTTGGAATGTTTACATAGACTTTACCAGTTGAGCATTCCTAATCTGAAAATCTGAAATAACAAATGTTCTAAAATCTGTAATTTTTTGAGCATCACATTGACTCAGATATGAATAATGGCTGTATAATAATTCACATAAATTGTATAGGTGTTAAATTTCTTGGGAATTATAATGTTATTGTGGTTATAAAAGAATGTTAGGAGATTTGTGCAAAGAATTTGATGGTAAAGTATCAGGATGTCTAATTTTCAAATATTTCAGCAAAATTAAAAAGATTACAAATAAATATACATGTAGAGAAATAAAACAAATATGATGAAATGTTAAGTTCTGGTGAATACAGGTGGCGGGCACCTATTTTACTATTGTTTTGACTTAAAATATTTTCAGAATAAAAACTTGAAGAGTAAAATCTTTGATAGCTCCTCATTACCACCAAGATAAAGCCCAAACTTTCTTGGCATGGTCCAGTTAACTTCAAATCTCTGTGTGGCTTTTCATTGCTATGTACTTTATACTCCAGATCCACCAGACTGTTTACTTTTGTATGGACAAAAACTCCACTGGCACTACTTTCTCTTTGAAGCCTTAAAAATCCCTCCCAGCTGAATTTCCTTATCCTATGATATATGTATCACATTGTACATATTTGTCCTTCTCTCTCTCTCTCTCTCTCTCTCATGCACACATCTTTAGATAGGAGCACCAGAAGATAATATGCAGTTTAGTTAAATTCAGAACATTAGCATAAATTAAGCAATCTCTTCTCTCTTAAAAAGACATGGTATGGTTTAGGTTCCTTTGGGAATGAATTAATGACATTATCTTATGCGTAATTAGGATTTACTCTAATCCTAATCTTTTACACAATCAAGAGTTACTCTACTAACACACAACCATATGTGGTTACTTACATATCCCAGAATTTAAACAACTAAACTTCTTTTTTAAAAGATACTATATCTATCTATCTATCTCATTATAACTTTCATAATGAAACACACAAGACCTTTATAGTATGTCTGAATCCTTCTCATACCTCTTCCATGTTTTAAGGTCATAAGGAGAACAGGCAAGCATGTGTTCGCCGCCTTTTCCAAATCATTTTGCTTTCCTTTATCCTGAACTTTCTTCTATTTATACTATGCCCTCCATCCTCCTATTGTGAGCTTCTGCTGACCTCTGGGACACCCCCTCGTATCCTAAGACTTTGCCTCTGAGTCACAGTTTTCATTCTGAAACACGGTGCAGTTTCGAGACTGAGAAATGTGCAAGCAGCTGTTTGTGCCTAGGAACTACAAAAGTTGCAATTGAAGTCGGTAGAGGTGGCGGTTCTGGTAACCTTAGAAATTTTAGTTAAGTTGAAAGTTTGTTCAGCTGCTTCTTTGGTTTTGGAAACTGTACTTAGGCTTTGATTATTTTAAGCCCTAAAACATTTTAAGCCTTTTTATGAGCCTCCAGTCAGGATGCTCATTCCTTGCAGAGACCAGGGTCTCTTTTTGAGGCTCACAGTGAAGACAGCTCAATGTGTTTTCCCCAGAGAGGTGAGGGAAATCACCCCACTCATGACTTTCATTTCTACATTTGATATATGTAATGATTTTAAAGTTGTCTTATCATTTTTTTAGTTCTCACATAGGCAAAACTGAAATTTTCTTACTATTTTCCTTTTCTGTTTATACTCTAGGCATGCATGTCCTTAATGTGTGACATGTCAGTGCTTGCTTTAGGACCTGCCATAGCATTTTATTTAATTTCTTGAAATTTGATTTTTTAAAAATTATTTTTAAATTACATTTATTTTGATAAATAAAACAAACCATGATTGCTCCATTTTTGAGAAAAAAGTCACAGCAATGTTTTAGATATGTTTCTTGTAGAAGGATTTAAAATATTAGCAGTCTTAGTTCCAAAAGATTAAAAACAGGATTTTTTCAATAATATTTTATACTTTGTTTATTACATTTGTATGTCTTTCTTATGTATGAACTTTTTTTTTTTTATAAAGAGAGAAGGACAATGAGAGAGAGAGAAACGTAGAGAATCGGTTTTTATTGAGTTTTTCACATGGCTTTCATTGCTCTGACCCTTAGTTGCATACGTGGGTGCTGGGGTTTGAACCCGTGTACTTGTGCATGCCGGGCAAGCACATTAACTGCAAGCCACTGCTCCAGTCCCTTATATCCGATCTTAAATCAGAATTAAAGTAATAGTTTTTGGTAAAAATTGTTAAAACTTATATAAGGATAACTTTAAACTGAAAAAGCCAACATTAAAAGTTTGAGAATTATATCTTGCTGTTTTATTTATAAAACTATAACTTTGTGCCAGGTGTGGTAGCACGTGCCTGTAATCCCAGCTACTTGGGGAGACCAAGGCAGTACACTGTGAAGTTGAGGCAACTTAGACCTAAAAGAAAAGGGAGCTGGAAGTGAAGCTGTGTGTAGAGTACTTGCCTAGAATTCCAGAGACCCTGGGTTCATTCCCTCGTACTGCAAGGAAAATCAAACAAAAGGACTAGCAAACAAAAAGGACTAGTTCTGTGGCTATTTTAGAAGTCAGTCTTTATAGTCTCATTATCAGTTAATCTTTTAACTGCTAGAGAAGTTGACTGTATGAGTATAGAGTATCATAAGCAAACTGCTGGACGTTATTTCAGTACTTAGATTCTTTTGTACTATAATCCAGTTTTTATACTATAAAGCTAAATTTTAATCCAGTTTTTGTATTATAAGATTTTCTTTTGTCATAGAAAAAGTCCTCCTTTTTTCTCTCCTTGCACTGATTTTTTTTTTTTATAAATGAGTTGTCCGTTGGAAGTTGATGAAATGGAAAAAGTTTATCTTTTGTTTTTGGTATATGAATGGAAAAAGTAAGTGAAATATTGGATTAGGAAGGTAATTTAATATTTTATGTTTTTCATTTTACTGGCCAGTATCATGTTAATTTTTTTGATGACATAGTTCACAATAAGAACTATAATCCTAAAATTGTACATATATTTTTGTCTTGTTAGAAATAAGTTGTTTGAAGAAAACACATTGAAGAAAAATCTTAAACAGCAAAAAGAAAAACCTAGAATGTGCTTGAGGTTCATTATCCTCCTCAGTTCACAAAGCATGAGACAGTGGCGCCTAATATGTAACATTCTCTCCCTGAGAGAACTTCTGCATCATCTCTTCCATCTTTTCCTGCTCCTCTGCCTTTCTCTGTTATCCTATTAAGTCGTAAGCCCACAGCTTCCTGCTTCAGCTTTTTGTGTTCTTTTCTCTGGCCTTAAAATAGAAGTTAACACTAATACTCAGGAACCAAGTAGCCTCCTCACAAACCCAAGCAGGAGTTCTCTAAATTTCAGAAGCCCTCCGCCTCCATCACTCTCCTGTGTTCATAATCCTTTCCTGTCTGACCTGTGACCTTTCTGACCCGTTTGTCTGCTTGAGAGAAGCACCAAAAGTGGGCAAAGGTATCTGCCCTTTTCCAGAATGCCCTTCCCATTCTCTCTCCTCTTTTGGTAGGACCTTTAATCTTTTGAAGTATTGATTTTGCTAGCCTGCTCTGCAAACGTTTCCTTATCCATTTTTCCTTTATCTTTCTTCATCATCCTCTGAAGGTGGGAATAAGCAGCCATAGGATGTGAGTCCAAACACACCACTAGGTTTATTGTTTTTATTTAATCCATAGGGTGTGTTTATCAGTAGGCTGATAGAAATGGAAATAACAGCCGCAGGGGCAGCTGGCATTTATTGAGAGTTACAGGTACCATGCGCTGTGATAGGTACCTAATGTATAAATTGATCCTCAAAACGATTTATGGAAAACGTAACCCAGATTCACATTATTGCTTCTGACATAATTTCATCACATTCACTCATATCACAAACTGAAATGTTTTATATGGAAGAAGAATAGTTTTTCAAGACTTCATTTTGAAGGGACAAATATTAGTGTTATATATTTAGTTAAGAACTAAAGTAAAAGAAAGTTTTAATGGCTTTTGATTGGTAGAGAAAACCAGTAAACCAATAATTTTCTATAGTCCTGTTCCTATTTATTTTTCTAACTTTTCTATTTCTCATTTATTCTCCTTCCCATAACAACAAATATCTGTTGAAGATATTTTAAACCTGTGGTGCCAAGTTAATGTTTATTTTTTTTTAGGAGCTTAGAAGTGTTCTAGTAATTAGCTATCTTTCCCATTTAAAAAAGTGTTGGCTGAAGTATGGTTTATTATTCTCAGTTTTGAGAATTACCATTAGCGTAATGAATATTGCTTGGTTTTCACATCTTTGAGGATGACCTCTCAGCCAGCCCCTGACACTTGAAATTATTCTAGGGGTAGAGTATTTGTTGGAACCAAGCACTGTTTCATCTGCTGAAATATCTGTCATGTCTTTGTAGTGCAAAGAAACTCTATTATAGAAAGCCTAGTTTATTTACATTCAGGGAGTAGGTGACTTTAGGTGATTTGACATAGGATTCTTTGGCAATTCTACTGTTGTGTCTACTTTGAAGGAAATTGAAAGGAAAATGGGAAGCTGGAGAATTTGAAGCTTTCCCTATTGGGACAGATGGATGAAGCAAAGTGACTTTTTTTTTCTGTCTCTCATTTCAGTTAGATTCAGCTTTTGTGAAAAGCTGTAGTCCCCTCAGGGGACTGATATCAGCTTGAGTAATTAACTCATGATTATGCAAAGATAGTTTATCTGGACTCTTGTTTTTTTTTTCTCTCTCTCTTTTTTTTTTTATTGCCTTGGGCTACTTCATTGCTTATTACCATCTTCACTGCATTAAGGCTGGGGGTAAAGAAAATGGCAGAGAGACTAAAAGGCGCCAACTTATTTTGCCTGTTTTACTTTAACAGTTTTGTTAAATAGAACAGATATTAAGATAATTTATTTAGGCAGTAATTGTTTTCTCTTAAGGTTAGGTATACAACAATTTTGCAAAACAGTTCTTAAGTACAGTTATTTCAGGGGCCATCTGGATTAAGTAAATCAAATCATATAATTATAATCAGGCAGAATAATTTGTAATAGCTTTTATAGCATATGAAATCTTTTCTCATACATTCACGATCCTTATAACAGTATCTGGTATGTAGCAAGGCTTTATTAAATACTTATTAACTAATGGGTGAATATATAACAGTTCTGTGAGGTAAGTAGTATTGGTATTTATCCTCACTGTTAAATGAGAAATGCTGAAAAAAAATTTTTTTTAAGAGAGGGACAGTGTGAGAGAGAGAAAGAGAGAGTCAGTTTTACACATTTACACATGGCTTTCATTGCTCCAACACTTCGATGTGTATGTGGTTCTGGGATTTGAACCCGCATCCTTGTGCATGCCAGGTTAGCGCCTTAACCACCGACCCACTGCTCCAGCCCCTGAGATTTGGTTTTAATTTGCAGCTAAGGATCATATAAACACAAAATTCTGTCATTTTTCTGCCACAAGCCTCTTAACCAAGGAGAAGATACTAGTAAATGTCTCTTTGGTGAGTTTGAATAACAGAGGTTTGACTTACCACAGGAGGCTTTTTTTTTTTTTTAATGAGGCAAAAAAGAAAAAAAAAAATAGTAAAGCATGTTTTCTGCGCTGGTAAGCTTCTAGGGTCCATCCACCTGTTTTACTGTATTAGAGTAAGTCCTGACTCCTCAAACGTTTGGTAGGTGTTACACAGAGCTCCCCCATTTGAATGCTGGAGGTTGAGGTGATTCATGCTAGAAAGCAGTATTTTAAGGAGCCCAGAACTTACTGTAAGGTAGTGTTAATAGCTGTCCCCTGACTATTTTTTTCCTTTGCTTTAAATATTCCAGTTTACCTAAAGTACTGACAAGAAAACACTTATTTTTGACTGATGATTTGTTTTGATTTTAAAAATCATTTTTGGTTGAAAGAAGAAAAAAATCTTAAAATTGCAGTTCATTTAACAAATATCTGTCGATCTTTACTGTGTGTCAGGTACTACTTGAGGTTCTGGGAGTCAGGGATGAACAAACAAGACAAAATCCTTTCTCTAGCAAATATGGACAACTCTTTTGAGGAATTTTGCCATACAGAACACCAGAATTGGGACTGTACCAGAAGGGATGTAGAATAAAGTAAAGTTGTTTTTTTTTTTAAGTAGAAGAAATTGTGGTGTATTTATATGCTAATAAAATGATCCAGTTAAGAAAATCAATAATACAAAGATAGTAAGTACATATCCAAAATTTAAAAGTTGGACTATAAAATAATTAAATAACCAGTAGGTGGTTATACTTGTTAAATGTACTTATTGACCATTTATCATGAGAAGATTTAGACCAAATGATTGATTTTAAATAGTAGCCAACCAGTCAAGCATTGTGGTATTCTCCAGCAGAAATGCAGATTGGTGACCCATCTTTCTAATATCACTTGGGTAGAGCATGTGACTAAGCAGCGTGTTTTTTCTTCGAATGCATTTGTTTCTGTGTAATTTTCTGGTGATTTATGATTTTAAAAAAAGAATAATTATTTCCCAGAAACAGTAAAGAAAAACAATTGTTTTAAAGAATGACATTTTTTCTACTACTTTTCTGAGATGTGTAGTCTGTTATTGGCTTGATTTTTCTAATTCTTTTTTCAACTTTTCAGGCTGGAGTGAGACAGCTTTATGTACAGATTGACTTTGCAGCCATGTAGTAAGTGAAAAGATTTTGTTTTGTTTTTTGACCAAATTTTTCTGGTACTGTACAATCCCAAACATTGTACTCAGCTCTTTAAAACAGAGACGTCATCACTACAACTCCCCAGCGCCATGAAGACCAGGTAGAGTCCCCAGTTTGTGCTCTGCGGGGAGTTCACAGCTAAGGGATCACAATTAAGAGGATATCTCCTGGACTGTTGGTCTTGTCATTTGTGCTCTTCCCTCCAAGCCATTCTGGTTTCTGAGGTTTTGGGTTTTATTCTAGGGGGTTGATGTGTCCTTTTGTTTCCTCCCCGCTTTAGGGGGTGGGAGGGGGATTTCGTGAATGGCCTGCTCTGTCCCTCTTCCCAGCTGGTGAGAAATTCAGACTGTGGACTTCCAGTCATCTGGAATGTCATCACTCAAGCTGCTGGAAACCACTGCTTTTATTCCCACAAACCAGTGTTATTTAAAAAGAAATGGAAATCTGTTTTATATGTAATGTCACAATTGTTGACGTTCTTCAGTATAATCATATGTTTGTAAAATTGTTTGTACCTTGCAAACTTATGAACCAAACCATATTGGGTTTTCAAAGTGCCTTTGTATCAGAAAATGTATTTGCCAGCATAGAAATGTACCATCAAAGGGCATGTATGTGTTTTTTTTTAAACATGGATATTCTGTAATCTGTACAAAACATGACTCTTGATAGAATACCGATTGTCTTTTTGTGTACTTTCAGCATCAGTTTAGATATATGAAGTTTCTTTTTATTGTTTTATCTCATCAAAAAATAAAAGGCATTTTGCTTTTTAAGAACAAATTCAATAATCACATTAAATTATTTTATGGATTGGATTTTCAAAACTTTGCAAATGTATCTATTACAGAGAAAATTGTTTTGACCTAAAACATTTGCCAAATTCCAAATTTCTATAAAGACTGTGTTTATGATAAATTTTCCTGTAAGTCTCCTTGCCATTTTTATGAATTTTATTAATGTTTGGAAAAGGCAATGTAGACCAAGGCAGAAATGGTTGTCATACCATTATTTTGCATTTTGATTCATCAAATGCCAATTCATACCATTTGTCTTCTTGTTTAAGCTTTCCATGTATACAATTGCTTTCAGGAATACTATAGCAGCATTTGATTGAGTTTGAACTGTTTAAGGTATGGAGCAAATGTGGTGATCTAGAACTCTTCTGAACACAGTTACCTTAGAAGTACAAAATGTTGATTTTCTAGGCTGCTGTGTATTTGAAAAATAAAATTGCAATTTGAGATGACAAGTGCTTTAACACACTACTTAAGTATTCTCAGTGTATAAAGAGATATTGATTTGGTTAAACATTTTTCCATTGTACTTTCTTTTATCACAACATATTCCCTTTTACTTTAAAAAACTGAAATTGTTTGGGTAAGGGTCTTGCAGAGTGAAAATGATTGTAGAGAAGAGTGTATCTCAGTAACATGCACTTTCTCATTAAGGTGGCAGAAATCATTGTTGATTTTGCGTAGGTTTTATAGTACTTTTTCCCTACTTCTGATCAATAATTTATGAACTATTTTATATTAATAAGACTACACCACTTTCTTCATGCATTTCTTAACTCCTACAGATTGCCTTCAACTGACCTTTCCAGACATGTTTGCTCACTTCCAAGTAGTTCAAAAACTAAGGATTCCTGTAGTAGATTGTGTGTAATTGAAACAATCATTGAGGTCCTTTAGGAGCGCAAGTACAGAAGGAAATATGGTCATCTACTATTGCTTTTTCATTACAAGTGTAAGTCGTCATTTGAAAGTTTGAACCACTGATAGTCTGATAAAACTCTGGCATAGTCTGTGGGTTCTGTCATATTACAGAAAATGACAGGTCTAGATGAAGGCAGAGATTTTGGATGTATGCCTTTATAAACTAATTATATGTAACTATACTGACATTTCACATATGGAGATAATTACACTGGTTTGTAAATTTTACCAGTGCATTTTGAAGATTTAGTTCTGCCTTTCACTGAACCCTCCATTCCAAGTGAAGTTTTTGTCAAAATATGTATCACTTTGCTTACCTGTACTCTCAATGCACAAATCCATGAATGTTTTTCCCTTTGATAAGTGTTTGATACGAAGCTTAATTTTGTACTTGTTTTAGGAAATTGTCAGCTCAGTTCATTAGCAGGTTGGTATTAACATTTGTGCTTTAATTAAATTTCAGTGTACCTGTGCATACAGCAGAAAAGAATTAGTGTAAGAAAAAGCAACTTTTTTTTTTCCTCACAGTGGTCTTGGCACAGATGTATTACTAAAATATTTCCACTGAGAAATACTACCTGATTATGATTGTAAATTCAGATTGCCCCTAGCATTGGGCTCTTGCAAAACAAAAACCATCCATATTTGAGTGTAAATTTACCAGTATTTCAAAAACCAGAATAATCTCTGGACAACAAAATGTGTTACTGGGGCAAAGTTTACCTTGCCAGGTAAGCTTTCCCAAACAGAAATAACCTATATTAGTTGTGTTTTTTAAAATCCATTGTATTCTTGAAGATGAAGACTTAACATACGTACAACTTTCTCAGTTTGCTAACTCCCTATGCATCTTGGTGAAGGACAGATCTAGTTTATCTGTAGGTTCCTGTTCCTCATCCTTCACATGTACCATTATTGTGCATAAGAAAGTGGTAGGAGGTGTTACTGGCATTGTGATTTTCCTAGTGTCTGGAATGTTTCATTCTTCAAAACCTACACATATTTACCAGTAACCAAAATACTGTGACTTTTGTTCACCTCTGTAAAGCAGCCAAATCATTAACTCAAAATGTAGTTGATCAGAATTCTGTAATGCTTTCTCCACCTATGGAATAAGCAGTTTTTACAAATATTAATATGGTAACACCCTGATACATAATGCTGGAATTTAAGAATAACAATATTATATTACTTACCATAAAATTTTACATCTAAGCAAGGACTGCTTAGAAGCAGTCTAGTTCTACCTCTCATTTTACAGATGAAAAAATTGAAGCCCACAAAAGCTGTCATTTACGCAAGGTTGCAGAGATAATGGCAAAGCCAAGACTACAATTTATATCTTCTGACTCCAAGTCAAGAGTTTTTTATGATCTATTGTGCTGCCTCTCGAGGGTAATATTTGCTTTTCTGTAAATGTGATTACCATTTGTAAATAAAAGATATCTGACCAACATTTTTGGTATATTAAGGCACTTTATAAATGGAATTGTCTCATTTTTCATATCTAATTATGAAGCTTAGCTTTTTCCTTATTCTTTGTTGAAGATATTATAATCTTTTATTCTTTTTTATTCTTATGCAACTAATTCCTGACTTTAAAAAAATGATGACATCTTTACAATGGATACTTCTGTGAGTGAATATTCCTGTTAATTTCCCAAGACTCAACCTAGTTTGATTGCTTAGTTTCCTTTTTTTGTTTATATTCTGTGAACTGGTACTATTTAGAAACCATGCTAATTCACAGGTCGTTGTAATCTTCCCACTTAGCATTTCTATCACTGAAGAACTTCTTTATTTTTAAAATCCTCAGAGCTGTTAAAATTGGCGTTAAATGTATCAAAATCTTTCAATTCAGTAGGGTAAAGTTTTGAAATTTTAGCAGAATTTTGAATGTTAATCCACTACTTCCATCTCCTCATCAAGGCCTTATCTTGGGAAAATCCAGCTTTTTATTTTCTTATGTTTCTTTTTTACAAAAACTCACCAGTTTTTAAACAAATTATTTCCTAATTCACAAGAACCCTGGAAATTTTATTCTTTGAGGAACACTTCATTACAAGTTTTATCAGTAGAAGATTGTTTCAAGACGTGATCCTCCAAAAGCCTTTGAGACTCAGAGCCCCACAATAGAATCAAGAGACTCAAAAGCAATGAAAAATTATGTCACCGAAGTGTTTGCAGAAAAGGAGAGAGAAGGACAGTTACATTTAAAGTCCAAATGCATGAGAGTCTTTTTGATGAAGACTTCTTTGGTTTATGTTTAAAATTTCCTAACTGCAGATTATATAGAAAGCAAGGGTGGGGAATAACCTTTATTCAGTATTTATATCACACACATTGTGGCCTTTCTTGTGTCATCACGTTTAATCCTCACATTTCTATAACGAATGAATTTTGCATGACTTTGTGACTGACAGCACATTTTCAAATATATTTTGTAATTCTCCTAACATCATAACACGAGGAAGAAATTCTTATTCCCTTGTTAGATTAAGTTGTGGCAAGAGAAATAGGTCACTTGCCTGAGGGAGGCAAGTATAGAGCACCAACTCCAAATCCAGCACTTTTTCTGACAACTACTCTGTTTTGTGTATGTCATTCAATAGTACTTTCAGTATCCAAGACATAGCAGATCTGAAGAGACTCCTAGAAAACCAGTGACCAAATACCATGAATTTGATGTGAGGGAACAGTTGTAAATTATTTAAACCTGTTCCTTCTTTCTGTACTCTCTCATGCATATTTCCTATTTTGGCCATTTATGTAGAACTGTGCAGGCTGAAAATCATAATCAGAATTCCTTAAACATTTTTAAGACCATTTTTAAAAAAAAATATAAAGTTTTATTGGCACTCAGAGGAAGCTGCTTCAGGAACTGACTCAAGATAGTGCCCTCCATGCCAGCATGAGGAACAGAACTCCCGCCTGAGAGGACTTTTTGTGCTGCAAGAGAAAGCCAAGTAGGACTTGATTTTCATTACATTTTATAAGTATCTTTTCAAAATGAAGAATACTGTGCTTTCACCACAGTGCTGAACATTTAGTATTTGTAATTTTGATCACTTTGGGAAGCTTGTAAGGAAGCTGTGTCTTGTACATCCTTTTACACCCAAACTTAGTATGAATTTACACTTACCCGCTCACCGAAGGTCTACTGAACAGTACCTGTTGTACACAGTAGCAGACACAAAAGCAAGGGCTGTGAACTTGTCACAGAACACATCTCGGCATTTCTTTGTCATGTTTGCACAGATAAGTGACTTTATTTTTTTCAAGTATGTTTGTGAGCTGCCCATTCTTTTCAGTACACAAGCACTGCAAGTACACAGATGTTACCATTTTGCATATTGTTGGAAAGGAATTTGGCAGAACTGGGACTGCAACCTGGGTCACTTGAATTTTTGTATTTTGTGTATCTACATCAAGAACCATACTGTTCCTTCATTTTTATGGAGAATCGCCATATTACTTAAGTTCCTATATATGTCTTCTTCTTTGGCCCCAGATGTATTATCATCCAAAACTCTTTCAGAAGTATTTCTTGAAGGTGCTTCTATAAAAATAACACTACATGTGTTCATTAAGTGATTTAAATATTCCCAGAGTACTTTATACCTTTTTTCACTTGTCTCCCTCCAAATACTACCTTTTAGTAAAACATTATTTCTTCATTTTTACATGTTTTCATTGTTGATTCCACTGCAGAACTTCCACTTTATACTGGTGGGGGAAAAGTTTTATTTTGAATGTTACTATTTGAGTTTTGGTTATCTATCATGTATTTTATATCACCCTCAATGAAGAATCTATTTTGAACTAGGCATATCCTGTCAATAGACTGTCAAATAATGTCATTGCTTTCTCAAAGAGCAGCATATTCAGATACTTTTTCCCCCACATGTGATAGTTTCCCCTAACTTTCCTAAGTTTGATAAACAAATAGACATTTGATATTGGAAACAGTGTGAATGAAAGTTGCCAAATGCTTTCTTGATATTCTAAGTACCCCTACAACAGTTTACCCCCTATCTTTAAGGAGTTTTAAGCATATGGCAAAGTTTGGATTTGGGTTTGATGTCTTGGTGAAGATCACAGCATCAAAGCATTTCTGAAACTGCGTGTGTACAAGGCTAGGTGGGAACGTCACATTTCAGATCTTGTTGTGATGTGGCTTTATGATGCTAAGGTAGGAACCGTGGTTTGCCCAAGCGCCATATGGAAATCCATGATGTATATCTCACTGATTTCTATTTTCACACATTTACGTATCCATTTTGTTTAACTTCAGGAGTATTTTAAAAGAATCATGAACCACTGTATCAAAATTCTTTTCAATAAAATTTGTTTAAAATCTTTATTGGAACTGTGACTATCAGTTTGTGGAACTGAAGAGCATTGTTGAACTGAAGCGCTACTGAAATAGGAATACTGAATAGGAATAGCGTTACTGAATAGGAAAGCAGAAGAAAAATTCTCAGAGCCAAGAAGCAGCAGAACTCATTAGGAGATGAGATACTAGAAGGTTGGAAATGTTTTTACACAGCAAAGACATACATCTCAAAGTATTAATTCCAGTTATTTCCGTTAACCCCAATGGTTCTTCTATTCCCTCATTCTCTATGAATGATCTCATCTTATATGGAACAAATACCAAAGCATCTGACGTGACTCCATTCCTTCAAAAATGTTTCTTTTAATGCAACTACTCCTCTTTAAAATACTTTCACCAAATCCCAGGCCCCACTCATCCCACCTTCTTAAAGCAGCCTCTTCAGTTAAATCTCAGCCATACCATAAGGGTTTCATCAGCATGTCTGCAGTTGAATTCCTAATCCATGGTACATATATTTCTTTGGGTTTTCTTTTTCTTTTTTCAGTACTATGGATTGAGCCCAGGCTTCACAATGCTGTTTTAGACAGCTTTTTGTCACTGTGACCAAAAGACCTGACAAGAACAATTTTATAGAGGAAAAGTTTGTTTGGGGGCTCAGTTTCAGAGGGCTCAGTCCCCAGATGGCAAGCTCTATTCCTCAGGGTTTGAGGTGAGGCAGGTGCAGGGGTGTGGAAGAGGAAAGCTGGGAACATGGCACCAGGAAGCAGAAAGACAGTTCTGCTCAGACAAAATATATACCCCAAAGGTACGTCCCGAGGGACACACCTCCTTCAGCCACACCCTATAAGCCTACAATCACCAACTAAGGGATTAATTTTCTGATTGGGTTGAGACTTTCGTAATCCCCTGTAATCCTCCTTGCATTGTCTCATGCATGAGCTTTTGGAGGACACCTAATATCCAAACCATAACATGCAAAGCAAGCACTCTCCCGCTGAGGTATGTCCCTGGCCCCCTTTCCCTTCAACCATCTCCACAGCTCCTGTAGCACCCCTTCACCACTGCCCATTTCAACAAAGTTGTTGAAGGACATCAGTGGCTTACTTGGCACATCCGAGGCAGAACTACAGGCATTGCAAATTCAAAATAAAGAGAAAAAATAACTTCATCTTTCCCATTCAAATCAACAATTTCTGACAGAATTCTTTACAGGATTCTTAGAAATCTAAACACTTACTTTGCCACCTCTCTCCTCAATCCCTACCATAAAGTCCTTCCTCCCTTTGAAACTTCTAAAATTCACATTTTCCATTTCCACTGGCCCGTTCCAGGACCTCATTCATGACTGCAAGCAGAATCACATTTGAGAATTGCCTGGCTGCCCATCTATTCCATGCCATTTTAAGCTACCCCTATTTCAGCTCCTCACCCCCACATTAAAAAAAAAAAAAAATACAATTCTGGCTTTGGCAGGGAAGGCAAGGATTTCTGCTGAATCTGACTTTCGCCCGGGCCTTCTAAAACAGTCACCCCACCCTGGCTTCCTGGTCACCAGCTGGTCCTGCTGCAAGCTGCACTTTGACTTGCTAGGTCTAGAGCACCTCTAGAGGTTGGGGTGGGGATTCCCACCTTCCTGAGTTCTCCAGAACTAGCTTGGGGCCTCTTCAGAGTCCACAGTGGCCTTCCACAGCTCTCCAGAGCAGCCCCTTCTGTTCACATCCAGGGTAGGCAAGTTGTTCACCATAACACAGCACCAATTCAATCTTTGAGTTTACTTCCTTCCCCCAGAAGCCTCGGTGTGTTACACTGACAAAACTTCAGTTTCCACTTTGAATTCTCCCCGAATCCTGAGTGGCTTCCTATTGCTCATCGGGGGTTGCAACTTCCAAAACTCTAAACGCTTTTCTTTCCCTCCTTATTCAAACATGTTACCCACACCATGGCAAGAAAGACAATAAACTAACTTTTTCATTAATATAGACCAGGAAAACAGTTAAGACGGAGAAGCAAACACATGCATAGGCATAAACAGAATGACAGTAATTTATTATTTCATTCTGTCCAATGACAGGGAATATAGTGGGCAGCACTTTAATGCAATTCTAGTTCATTCAAACACAATTTATCAGCTCTTCCTGCCTTACCTCTGAGCTTTTTCTTTGGTACTGAGAATTGAACCTGGGAGCACTCAATCACTGAGCCACATCCCCAACCCACTGATTTTTTAATTTTGAAACAGGTTCTCATTAAGTTCATGAGGCTAGTTTTGAACTTAAGATCCTCTTACCTCAGCCTACCGAGCCACTTGGATTATAGGCATGCTTGGTGGACCTCCCAAGTCTCTCCAAAAAGAAAAAAAATCTATAGAGTTAAGGTTAGTACAAGTTACCGACATTGAAATGTGAAATTCAAATGCAAAATTCCTTTAACCAAGAAGAGTACTAATGAGATAATACTCAAATACATAGAGCCTGAAATGGAGGGACTGTGCCTTTTTTTTTTTTTTCCTGAGAGAGAGAAAGAAGCAGTTTTAGTTTTTCATGTGCCTTTTGTTGCTCTGACACTTTGCTGTGTATGTGGTGCTGGGGTACGAACCCGTGACCTCTGGAGTGCCAGGCAAGCCCTGTAACCACTGAGTTATCACTCCAGTCCCAGGATTGTGCTTTTTCTTTTTTCTTTTTTTTTAGAAAAGGACAGTGAGAGAGAGTAAGAAAAAAATGATTTTATTTAGTTTTTCATCTTGTTTCTGTTGTTCCAACACTTTGATGTGCATGTGGTGCTGGGGTTTGAACCCACATACTTGTGCATGCCAGATAAGCGCCACAACCACTGAGCCACCACTCCAACCCCAGGATTATGCCTTTTAATAGGAAGTTCAAATTCCCTTTGAAAAAGGGTTCTGTATGAATTGTTGAAGTGAACTATGCTCTTTTGTCACTTCTAAAACTAAAGGATTAGAGATAAAACAATACAAAATGAAAAACATTCCAAAATACTTCTTGAACATAGGCACAAAGTAGTTTAGAAGGTTAACATTTTTCTAAAGTAAAAACATTCAGATTCACATATACGCATTACCCATTACTGTCTCCCCACCCAGGCAATGTTAGATCATAATGTTGTTCAGCTCTGCCAGGGCTATCTG
This sequence comes from Aplodontia rufa, assembly GCA_004027875.1. Lineage (NCBI taxonomy): Eukaryota > Metazoa > Chordata > Mammalia > Rodentia > Aplodontiidae > Aplodontia > Aplodontia rufa. Next base: position 147,050 of record PVKS010000336.1, read on the forward strand.
TCCTCTATGTGCGAGTCAAACTTCTCCTTGGGCAATAACTGGCACACAGGTCATGCTGGCTGTGACAAATTCCAGAAGGCAGTGAGTTAATGCATTTGTAGTTAGATTAGATGGAGCAAAGCGTTCCCTAGGCAATCCTGTGGCGTGATGCCTCAGAAACTCAAAACTTTGAGAAAATAACTTTCTCTGATTGGTAGAGCAAATCCACATTGCATTCTTTCTGTCACCCCTCTGCATGGGTCAGGGTGCAGATCACTCATGAAAGTATGAAATCAAATGCAATGGAATAGAGTAATTAGAACCCCAAGTTCCTGGCCAGGGGACTGAGGGAAACCAGGGACCCAGGGAATCAGAAAGTAGTGACGAGATTGGGAGGAGGAGAAACTCATGAAAGCAATCTCATAAAATTGTTTATGAACCTCAAGGCTTACCCTAAAATCATTACTGCTCCTACGTGACATTATTTAGCATACCAAAGGACCTGGAGAACTAAATTCTTCAACAGAATACTTCCTAAGTTCCTGACTAAGTGGCACAAACCCAAGATAGATTCAGAGATCTGTAGTCTTTGAAAACTGAAATTGGCCTTGGAACCATAGCCCACAGAAGGCAAACTGGTACTTGTATCCTGAACCTCACCTGGTTGCCTATAAAAAGACTGACTTCTCCATAGAATATTTAAACAAGACTCAGAATCTCATATATGATATTCAAAACCTCCAAGTTACAATCCAAAATTACATGACAATATCACAATAAATCTATTATGTATAATTATAAGGTATCACTAAAAATTTACAAAAAATTAAAGATGAAAATAAAGTTTGTTTAAAGTACCAATATCAACTATAGGGCTGGGGAATGAAGCTCAGTGGTAGTACACTTTGCCTAGCATGTATGAAGACCCTGGGCTCAATCCCCAGTTCTGCTAGGAAAAAACAGGTACAAGAAAAAAAAATCAAAATTACTTGATACACAAATCTGAACTGAAGAAGAAAATCAATCAACAGATGCCAAGGCTGAGACATCAATGTTGGAATTATCTAACAAAGATCTTAAGATAGCTAGCTATTGTAGAAAAGCTCAAACAAGTGATCACAAATAACTTGCAACAAATGTTAAAATAAGAAATAAATATGAAAAAAGAACCAAATGGAAATTTTAGAACGGTAACAAAAATTTTTAGAAAAGCATACAGAATGAACAACAGCAGAACAGAGAAGAGGCAAAAGCAACAAACTTGAAGATAGATGAATAAAAATTATCCACTCTGAGTAACAGAGAAAATAAACTTAAAGAAAAATGAATGGAGCTCGGGGCCCTGAGGCAACAAATGTCTAATATTTCTGTTATCAGAGTTCCAAAAAGAGATAATATAAAGCATAGTGCTAAAAAAACTATTTGAAGAAAGCATGGCTGAAAACTTCCCCAGTTTGATGATGCAAACCTACAGATTAAAGCAGCAGAGCAGGGGCTGGAGCGGTGGCTCTGCAGTTAACGGCACTTGCCTGGCTTGCTTAAGTGCGCGGGTTCAAACCCCAGCACCTACGTACACAACTAAATGTTGGAGCAACAAAAGCCATGTGAAACACTCAATAAAAATTGATTCTGTCTCTCTCTCACTGTCCTCTCTTAAAAAAAAAAAAAAGAGCAAATTTCTAATAGGATAAACCCCAAAATATCCACACCATCTGAACTCTTTCATACACATCAAGAAGGTCATTCTAATATTTATATGGAAAGACAAAAGAACAAGAACTAAAGCAATTTTGAAAAAAGAAAATAAAGGAATCGCATTGTAACATTTGATTTTTTTTTTTTTTGAGATGGGGGCTTCCAAGTGTTTCCCTGGGTGACCTCAAATTCTTAAGACTCAAGTGATCCACCACTGCCTCTCAAGGAGCTGGGACTACAGGTGTGCAAAATATATGCCAGCTTGTTTTTAATATTTACCACCACAAAGCTAAAAGAATCAAGACATAAGTAATCAAGGGCACAGATTAATAGAAGAGAGAGACACAGATCAACAGAATAGTAAAAAAACCAACAGAAATAGACCAACCCAGTTCAAAGAAGAAAAGGATGGTCTTTATTCAGAGTATTGAAACAACTGGACATAAAAAAATGTCCAAAAAATAAAACTAGACCTAAAATTATACTTTGTGTCACATTTTGCAAACTGTAGTCTATATAAGAACACTACTTATATAAGAACACTACTTTTCTCTCTTTTAACTTCCAAACATTGGGATATCAGGTTAGTACATCACAACCAATACTTAGTTAAGATACTTAGTTAAGTTTTAATTGCAGCACAAATTTGGTGAATTCCCTACTACTGCCCTTAATAGATTTTGCAGTTTTTTATATTTGGTTTTTATCAGTTTTAATTGATAAGTTAGGTATGGTTTTCTGTGTATTTATTCTGCTTGAAATTCAGTGAGCTTATTTGATCTATCCATTGATAGTTTCACCAAATCTGGGGAAATTTTGGTCTTTATATAATTTCTTTTCTGCCCTATATTCTGCTGGGAATTAAGTTACCTCCAGTTAAACTATTTGATGTTGTCCTGCATGAGACTCTGTTTTTTCTTTCCAGTCTTTTTTCTCAGATTGGACAATTTCTATTCATAAGGTGTTGGTAGTCTATGCTTTTCTCCTTTTTGTTAAGTTTCTACTTCTTGAGAGTACTCATCAACACTCATTCATTAAGAGTACCTTTCCTTTTCATCCATGAACAGAGTTCTAAATTCTGCTTTATGTTCTTTGTCTACTAACTCCAAAGGCTAGGCAATATTAAGTACTCTATTATATCCTCTTTTTTTTTTCAACTATGAAGTCATGCCTCATAACATTTTATTGTCTCTGGTTATTGTGGAAATATTGAGATCCATTTTGTTATCACACTCAAGAGCGTTAGGCCTTGTTCTAGAGTGCACTTAAATTAATGGCTAATTATCTTGATTTTATGGAGGCTTAATTTTACATTATGTTAAAGGTTTTTGTCCTTAGTTTTATGACAGTCCTAGTCCTGGGCCTACTCTTTACTAATATATCATCATTCTGGGGTTTTGACAGAAAGTCCAAGTGCTTATCAACCCTTCCACCTCATCGGAATTCAAACTTGAAACTGTCTTCTCTTGCCACACAGAGCAATCTCTGTGCCGCTTTTTAGCCTTTTAGCTGTGACTACTGGATTTCACGGGGTCTTCCCTATACATGCACCTTTTGAGTCAGCCAAGGATTTAAGGAGACACAGATTGGAAAACTCCTTTTTTGGCTCCTTCTTTGTCACCTTCATTCCTAAGATCTCCTAATTCATTTTCCAGCTCCTCTACCAGCCCCCAAATCCATTCTCCAACACCTCAAGCCAGTAACGCTGAAAAATTTCTTACATCCCAGATGCCCCTCACCAGACAGTCTAATGCCCTAAAGAGGAAAGCCAAGTTAGCATAGTTTTCAGCCTGTTCTTGGTGACTCCCTAGTATCTTTAGACAGTGTTTATTGTGGTTTGCCCCAAGTTTAAAACTGGGAGAGTATATGTTACAAGCTATTTCACCATTACCAAAACAAGGTCTTCATTTTTTAATTCTTAAATGTTTCATTTAATACTTCAGAAGAAAATAATATAGAACTGGTAGTTAAATGTACTTGGCTCTGTTCCCTTTTGTGCCCAACAGATTGAAAATGGGATGTATCATGTATGTTAAAATCTTTTATCCCCAATGAAATGAGTAAAATAATTTCTAGCTAATTGATAAGATCAGGAAACTGGGAATTTTTGTTCAATATTCAATGAATTTACTAAGCAAAGAAGTCAAATTGATTAAGCCATGGAAATACTCAGAACTGGACTATCTGAACTAGCATGTAACAAAGCTTTTTCTATTCTGAACTGACAAACAGTATAAAACTTTATGTTCATGAATGTACAATTAATGAGAGTTTTCTAGAACTAGTAAGAAGAGTGTGACTGCCTGCATAACCATGATGGCCTCTTAACTAAATTCAGTGAGAAGATGAACTGTGACCAATGTTTTGATGTCTTCAAACCTGAATTTAAAAAATTTTTATTTTGTAGTCAGCATGTTCTTCCATCTGTCTGCTTGGGTGTGGAAGAATCTATTTAAAACCAAACAAACTGTACACGGCTGGCTGAACATTTATAATTAAACAATTATATAACCTCCAAAATACAGCTGAATATGAGTCACATAATTAAGATGTCAACTAACCAAGACACCAGTTCAGAAGAGTGTCACTGTATGGCATGGGCTCGGCTGAGTAAGTACGTTGCTGGGTGACAGCTATTTCTCCTATTTCTGTTGTAAGTCCCAATACCAGACACTGTCAGGATTAACTCGTCCTACAACAGCTGACTTATTTTTTTTTTTTAAGAGAGAGAGGGAGAGAGAGCGAGAACACAATTTTTATTTAGTTTTTCCATGTGGCTTTCGTTGCTCCAAGACTTCGTTGTGTATGTGGTGCTGGGGTTTGAACTCCCGTCCTCGCACACGCTGGGCAAGAGCCGTGACCACCAAGCAGCTAACTTTTTAAGAAAAAAGGAGATATGTGAAATTTTACCAATCCTTTATTTGCTTTTCTTGTCATCCCTACATTTCTTACCCTTTAAAACTAGGATTCAAGTGATTCACACTCCACTTACTCTAAGTTATACTCTCCACCAACCACCTTATATTAACTGGTTTCATAAATAAAATCTGCTTTTAAATGATTCCATGAATGTCTATTCACAAGTTTTCCAGCCTAGTCTGCTCCATGTGTGCACATCCTGAAAAGTTGCCAAAATAGCAGCAACTGATGATATCATAGCGAAAAAACTCACTGCCACAGGAAACCCAAGCTTTGTTGAGTCAACTACTTTTTGGTCATTTGTTTTATATTTATTAGCTGAAACAAAAGATCTGCTTAATTTGTTAAGAATATACACATCTTTATGGATATCTGACTGAAATTAATGTGCCACAGTAGAAAATGTCCATGTTTAGAGTCCATCAACACTTTGTGATTCTGAGCTATTTTCTGGTATGGAAAACAGACTTAGCATCTCCATCTCGAGCGGATGCATGCTTCCTCCTGTGATAACCAAGGAATGCAACGGTTCTCCCAAGTCCACAGTACACATCTGTTGTAAAGTGCCTGCTACAATTTTCTGGTCCTCAGCTCCAACCCTGGCTAAGCCAACACAGAGTGTCTCCTCAGTGATTGCTATTCATAAAAAAAGAAAAGAAAAAAAAATACTGACATTTAATTCAGCAAGTGCATCATACTATTTAATACTAAAAAATATTACTACCATAAGTACATTTAAAGAAGCCCCCAATATCTTTCAATCTCCTTAGCCACTCACTATAGACCAATTATTTTACTCTTTGAGAATTCCAAGGAGTTACATGAGCTTACATTTTAAGGTGTTGATAAACCATTTGATGTATCCATATACCTCACAAGTACATAGCACTTGTCTTAAAACAGATTCTAAATGAACATGTTTATGACATACTTATATTTTTTTTAAAATTTTTTTCAAATTTTATTTAATCTTAATTTACATTTTTAAAAATTTTTCCCACGAATCAATATATTTATATTCAGAAAATTAGATTTACCCCTAGAGTCCCCCCTAATTACCCACCCTTGTCCCTCACCCCTCCCCACTTCCCAGTACATCTCTACAAATCATGTTTATATTTTAAATAAATTCTTGAGATATGGTAATATTGACCCTGATATACTAGAAAAATTATGAGATTATAAGGTAAATACATTGATTTGTATTTCCACTTAGTCAATTACCTATGTGATAAACTTTAGTTTTCTCATTTTTAAAAATTTAATACTACCTCTCTTAAATGGTAGTAGTGAGGGCTAAGACAATGAATAGTTATAAGAGTATTTAGCAAATTACAGAATCCTTTACAAATAATAGGCATTTTGGCATTGTTTATGTTTTAGGTACAGAATAACCAACCTTAGTGAACTTCAGTGTCATTTACTATGATGTTACAGTTGAAGAGCAGACCTTTTACTGGTTTTATTGTTTAGTTGGGAAAGTTGTCCTACTTGAACAGTGATCAAAATTGGGCAATGATTTATACAAGGAAAAGTAGACATGCAAAGAATGTGGTACCAAGTTATAAGCACAGAACATCCTTGCAAACTGTTTCACAAATTTAGCAAGATCTACTAATGAGACTAAAATATGCAATGGTCAATCAAGAATCTTTTAATCTATCTCTTCTATTAGAGGATAGGTATTCAAAGACAGAATATGACAGGTTCATTTAAGAACCCTCAACAGGGGCTGGAGCTGTGGCTCAGCAGTTAAGGAGCTTGCCTGGCATGCGTGAGGATGGGGTTCATAACCCAAGCACCATGTACACAACAAAGTATTGGAGCAATGAAAGCCATGTGCAAAACTAAACAAAAACTGATTCTTTCTCTCTTAAAAAAAAAAAAAAAGAAAAGAACCTCTCAATAACATTTACTGACAAAGTTTATTATACACCACACACTGGGTCTAGATATTCTGAATATAAGGATGAATTTTCTCTTTTTCCCCCTGAAGAAAATGATTCCTGGTCTCAGTGTTTAAAAGAAGAAAAAGTAGAGCAAAAATATTTTTGGACCTATCTATCTCACCACTGATTAGGGCCAGAATGGGAGTTGTATCAAAATATTTATACATTAACATAATTGCATCAAATCTCATTGGTGAAAAATCCTCACTTTCTGGAATTATGTTAATTTTATTGTGACAAACTCCATTGTTTTTCTTTCATTATAACTTGAAGCCTATGACATTTAGTTAAAATTGGGGAAAAAAGAGGACAAGAAATACAGTGTAGCGTAAAAACATTGCATCTGACATTAAATTATATACTAATCTCAATGTAGCAGCAGAGGAATAATGACAACCCATACAGGGTTTTTAGTACCTGGTTCTTCTCCTTGTTTTCTTTGATTTTGAACAATTTCCAGAAGTTGCTGAGCTGCCTGGTTTACACTCATATACCGAGGAGATTCATAGATCTTCCTTCCCCTGTAAACATAAAACTAGATGTCATTGTTCTTTGTCATGAAATTACACAATGTGTTACTAGTGCAATTACTCCTCCAGGTACACACATAGCCTACATTCTGTTTCAAGTTTTCACTAGATAACCACTGAGTTTTATTTTTCTTCCTCTCTTGGCAGTAGCAGGGATTGAACCCAGGTGTGCTCTACCATTGAATTACATCCCCAGTGCCCCTACTTTTTTTTTTTTTGAGACAGGGTCTCACTAAGTTGCTGAGGCTGACCTTGGACTTGTGATCATCTGCCTCAGCCTCCTAAACTGCTGGATGACAGGTATATGCCACCTCACCAGCCACTTGATAACCACTTTGAAGTATAGGACAAAGTATGGGTACAGTGATTGGTCAAGTTTCTTAAGCTTTTTTGCATTGTTCTACTTCAACTATCCTTCGATCTCACTGCAATGATGGCAGGAAACAAAATCTAATCATTTAAAGACAGGTGTCTAAATCAAAGTTTTCTTTATTCAAAGTGATGCCTTAGGGGGCTGGAGCGGTGGCTCAGCGGTTTCGGCGCTTGCCTGGCAAGCACGAGGACCCGGGTTCAAACCCCAGCACCACGTACACAACTGAGTGTTGGAGCAACTAAGGCCATGTGAAAAAACTCAATAAAGCTGTTTCTCTCTTTCTCTGTCTGTCTCTCTCACTGTCCCTCTCTCTTTAAAACAAAAAAAAAAAAAACAAAAAAAAAAACAAAGTGATGCCTTAGGCAAAAATAGTTCAAATTAAGTCATCAACTTGGTCTACACCCTTGTTCTATAGTCTTCTTTTTCTTTCTTTTTATTACTTTTGTGGTGCTGGGGATTGAATCCAGAGCCTGGCACATGCTAGGCATCTTTTTATTAACATGTTTAAATTACATATTCCTTTTTTCACTTTTCGCCTAAGAAAACTAAAGCAGTAAAGATCTGAAAATCTTGGATGGGTTTACTTTTGTATGCCTCAAAAGCCTACCAGGTCTACTTAATTATCACCGTAATCATCAAATGTTACAGACCATTTAAATAGAACTTACTGACTAGTTCAAGGGATTAAAATAGATGTAAGCATTCTCAGACTAAGAACTTACTTGATTAGATTTTCCAAAGACTGTTCCTTTACTTTGATATCTGTAGGAAATGAAAAATAATTCTTTTAATTTAATTAAGTACTTTATCCAAAATCCTATAGTAAACTTCAGTTAGGAGTCACCTAAATTTTGGGGAAACATTCTTCCCAAGTCTCTAAAATGCTCATCTGAGAGTATGTGAGGGCTCCTCTCCAAATACATCCAGGAACTTTCTTATAGAAATTAGAGAAGAGCTGGTGGTATGCAAAGGCCACTAGTTAGAAAACAAACATAAGCTTGTCCTTGAGACCCTCCTGTAGGGATCTAATTTCCTGCTAGAAAAGAAGAAAAAGGAAAGAAGTAAATACTGGCATGTACACTATCTAACTGCTAATCAAAATCTTTGTTTTCATTTCCACTAGCTGGTAACTACATAGACTCAACTGAAAAGCCTTGTTATATTCCTATTCTTACCTATTTGTCAGGCACCAGAATTAAAATATTCAATGGGTGTAGCTTAAATACAAAAAAAAAAAAATCCTTATCACCTTTCAAAAAGAAACTTTTGTTTTATGAATGGTAAGACATGCCATAATTATGAATAAATATTTCAACACCAAGCACTCATATTTTCAACAGCATCAGAGCACTGACTGTGTGTCAGAAACTGTGCCAAGTATTGGGGCATCCAGGGACCTGCCCGGACATCATAATAGCTCTCATGAAGCTTGACAGTCCACACATTACAAATATTTGATCCTTTACATTTTTTAATCACTGATGTTTAGCCATTATTTGGTAGAAGGTAAAAAAGCAGAATCATTTTACATCCTCACAGGAACTCTGTACACAACAGCAAGAGCAACAGCTGCTTCCTGTTTTACATGCCAAAACAAATGGTTCAGCCAAAGTTTGTTTTTGTAAAAATAAATATAGTGCAACCGAGGAGCTCTGATAGACTTCTACAACTTTCTTAAATGATAATAAAAGTTTTTCTTATAAATTATACTAAAGAATTTGATCACAAGTTATAAATTAATTTCATATATGTACAGTTTAAATATTCTTAAATCCAATGGTGAAATGTTTTTCATGTTCAAAGTATCATTATTTAATATTTCTACTTGTCTGGCACATAGGAGAAAATAATGAATGCCTTTGAAAACATGGCCCCTAATATAATTAATGGTATAACTGGACTTTAAGTTTCTTTTCAATGAAATTTATAAGGTTTTGAAAAGTTCAACACATTAATTCATTCACCTTAAGCTTCAGAAATATTATTTTTGACAACAAGATCTTTCATGTTTTCGATTTCAAAAAACATTTTGAATGATATGCTCTACAGACTCTGACTTTTAAAATAGAGTTGGGGAGAATTTTTACAGGTAAATATTTTTTAGATGGGCATACGATTGCATCAGCAAATTAGTCTTTAGCCAGTCAAGTATACTACTTTTTCCTTGTTTTCCCATAGGCCATAAATTTCACTCTCTACTTCTACTTGCTAGAATGTAAGCACTGTTACTCATTTAGTGCTAGGACTAAGCATACTGTGAAGTACCCAGTTGATACTTCATAAACCTTTACTGGAAACATTTACTCAGGAGGCTCTCCTACTACTCACCCTTTAAACAATGTAAGTTGAAATTCCTTCATAAAATCTTTATGACTTCTCCTCTATCTTTGTTCTTGGAAATATCTACAGAATTAATGCTCATTTATAAAACCACTAGTTACATCACACATATGGGTCTTGGCTAAAGAAATTTTAAATTCTCTGTGGTCCCCTACCATGGTTTACTCTCATGGTTTATTGGCCCACAGCAGGCATTCAATAAATACATACTAATTTAAATGATGAGAATGCCAGACGATTAAATGATGAGATCTATGGTTTATTTGGAATCATGACATCCTATACTTCATACCCTGTTCCTGCTTTTGTTAATGAAGCAAGGAAGATATATTGTTTAACCTTGTTTGTCTTTTCCCCAGGAAAGCTAAGAAAAGAGACACCTCTTAGAGAAATCAAGGGCCAAAGTTCTGGTTTGTCCTTCCTGTCTAACCATACAATAGAATTTAATTATTCTTTAAGCGTACGTGTGCATAACACATTAGTTCCAAGCTAGATTTCAAAATCCTGAGAGCAGAACCCAAGTCTAATACTTACCCAGTATTCCAAAAGAACCTAACTCCGCATTGGGCATGTAGGAAGTGCTTAATAAATACTTATAAGCTGATTTTCTACTGGTCTTTTCAAAGCTGTCCAAAAGATGCATCTTGCTTACTCTCCTTTGCCTCATGTTTAATGGACACATAGGAAAGAAATAAAGTAGCCTACCTTTTAGACACTTCTTTTCCTGTTCTGTTTTAAAAATTTTTAGTCTTGCGGTAAAACATATATCCATTCTAGTATCTGAGCTCTAATGAATGCTCATTTTTAGTCCTCAGTTAAATAGACTTGTACTTCTTTCTTTAATAAAAGTCCTTTTAAGAGCTGTCCTCCCATGACACTCTACTGAGCGTCAATCCACTGCAGGCCTTAACTGGATCTAAGCTTGGACTTACAAGATGGATACAGCTAATGGCACAGGTCATACCAACTAATAAGTGCATTACAGAGTTCTTATTAGTAAGGATTACCAAAAAACAAGAACAGTCTCTTCTCATGGGAAACCCAAGGACAAAATTATACAACTAATTAAATACTATTGAAAGCACTAAACCCTACTGGCAATAAACTAAAATTAGAAAGCATATCATACCAGCCAACTGTGGGACAGAGACATAAGCCAAAAATGAAAAATGGTCTGAACCAGGTCTAGAATTAATCAGGTGTCAATGTGAACGGAATAAAAGGAATGTAATATGTCTAAAACTGAATGAACTAGAAAGAGTTAAAGATTTTCTATGCCAATGGGTAATAAGACAAGTCTGAGAAAACACACTAAAAGATTTTTAAAAATTAAAAACACTAAATCAATTAAATTCCTAAATATTTGATGAACAGTTACAGAGTGCCAGACTTTTGAGGCATTTGAAGAGAAAAACGAATAAGCAAAGTCTGCTCTTATGAAGCAGGGACAAAATCAACCCAATTTAATAAAATAATTCTGATGGAAAGAAAGACTTATTTAAAAAAAAAAAAAAAGACAATGGGAAATACAGTCACTGAGAAGACACTAGGTGTAGAACATGAGACTAGATAAAATTTCACTCCAGGTCAGGAGCTGGCAAATTTCTGTAAAAGACTAGATGAAGTAGCCACAAACAATACAGAAATGAATACTGCTATGTTCCAGTAAAATCTTCTTCACAAAACAAGCAGCAGGCCAGAACTGATACATGGGCACCGATTTGCTAATCCCTGCTCTGGACATTAATTTCTACCCAATAGGAAATGATACCCATTAGTGAAGATGAGTTTTAGTCTTTTCTATTAAGACATACTGATTGTGTCTCATAGAGATTAGGCTGCACAAATGTCTATATTACTGAATAATTAAAAAGTGGCTATATTATGCCACTAATTTAAGTTTTTGGCAAATAGAAATTTTTTTCTAATGCTTTCAATAACTATATTCTGTAGAGGACAAAATCATGAGTTCATCCTCTACCCTGATCCTGTGCTGTATAACAGAAATTCGGCTGCATGATTTCAGTCTCAACAAAACAGTACAAAGTATGGTCTGAGGACTGATGCTAGTATGTGAGCTTTCTGTCACCAGTAAATGACAAGTAACAAAAGAAGTGAGAATAAATGCTTACATACATTTAAAGTAATCTAACACTGAAATAAAAATAGAATAAAACATACATAATTTTAAAATATATATACAAAGCATACATATTTATAAAATTTATATTAAAAACATATAAATATAAACATATATATGTATATAAAAACAACCTTGTCAGCAGTGACAAGTAGGCTATCAGGATTCCACCAGTTTTGCCACCAAATAGCTGCTGCATGGCATTAGGGAAAACTATTCATCCCTAGATCTGAACTTTATCTGTAAAAGAGTTTCAATTTAAGATGACCTCCAGAGCCTTTTTCAGATGTTATCATTCTGTAATCCCGAAAGCATCCATACTGCAGTCTTCAAGAAACATCTTAAGAAGATGCAGGGTAAATGTTAACAAATGCAAGTCTGCTGAATTGCAGTAAATTAACAAAAAGAAGGCTTGATGGACAAATGGGTAATATGGAATGATGGAGAGGAGCTACAGGTCATAAGAGGGAACAGCATGAACAGTGATGATGTATGCTTCCCTGAGATTATGGGCAAGTGCCACATACATAAAATGGCAAGACTGTGCCCTTCTTACCTCTATTTAACTACCATAAAACAGTTTTCACCATAACACAAAATTGAAATGAGATCAATCTAAAAACTCCATATTGTGACTCTTTTATAGTTTTTATTTTTTAAATTAGGGCATTATGGATACACATAAAAGCAAAATTCACTGTGGCATATTCAAATATGTACATAGGAAAATTTGGTCAGATTCATTCCATTGTCCTGTCCTTTTCCTGTCCCTCTACCCTCCCCCTCGATTCCCTTTCTGCCCTCCACTGATCTCTTTCATTGGAACCCCTTTTTTTTCTTTCTTGCCATCATTTCAATCTAGTTTCCACATAGCAGAGAAAACATTTGACCCTTAACTTTCTGGGTCTGGCTTATTTCACTTAGCAAGAGTTTCCAGTTCTATCCATCTACCCGCAAATACCATAATTTCATTCTTCTTTATGTCTGAGTAAAACTTCACTGTGTATATATACCACATTTTCTTTAACCATTTGTGTGTTCACAGGTATCTAGTTTGGTTTCATAGTCTGGCTATTATGAACTGTACTGCTATAAACTTCTCAGTAGCTATATTGCTATAGTATGCTGAATTTAGATTTTTTGGATATATACCAAAGAGTAGGATAGCTGAGTGATATGATGGTTCCATTCCTAACTCTGGGGCCACAGGGATCTCCATACTGCTTTCCTGAGTAATTGTGCTAATGTACAGTCCCACCAACACCACATTGTGACTTAAGAAAACTCCAAAATTCTTACCTAGTAAGCATAATGTATGCAAGCCATTCTGTCTATTCTTTTTCACTTTATCAAAGAAGCTTTCTGGTTTCCAAGTGTCTGTCCAAAAAACAATAGAAACTGTCTCGCCAAACTTATATAACTAGAAAAAATAAAACCATTAATTAATGATGAAACAACTTACTACTATTTCATGAAGAATTCAACCCTTTATAACCAAAATAAAAAGTGAGAACCAGAGCTGGTAGTGCAGTAGGAGTGTGCTTGCTTAGCATGCCCAAGGTCCTGGATCCCCAGTACCACAACAAATAAATAAATTAATGAATTAATTTTTTAAAAATTAGACAAAAACTTCATAGGGTCAGGGATCAAATCTATCACCATAAAAGGTAACAGAAGTTCTCTGGTTCACAGTAGTTGGTGTCATTCTGATGTCACTTTCAGTAGTAAGCTTCTAGTAGTCCTGCAGCCAGTAGAGGAACATTCAATCAATTCAAATTTAGCTATGTAAATGCTGAAAATACTGAAATATAAAGAATCTAGAGGGGAAGATAATTTTTTTAAGAGAGGACAGAGAGAGAGAGAGAGAGAGAGAGAGAATCAATTTTTATTTAGTTTTTCACATGGCCTTTGCTGCTCTGACACTTAGTTGTGTATGTGGGTGCTGGGGTTTGAACCTATGTACTTGCGCATGCTGGGCAAGCACCATAACCGCTGGGCCACCGCTCCAGCCCCAAGATAAGACTTTTTAACACTCTCAAGAAAAGGTTTTATGAGGTTAATGTCATTATTCTCATTTTATAGATGAGACCACCAAGGTTTAGTAAGGTCAACTGACTTATCTAAGGTCACACAGTTAATTAATTAAAAAAATACTCAAACTTGGGTCTGAGAGAATGCTCCTTTCTATCATATTATCTCAGTAAAATTCACAAACTGCACACTAACTCCAGCCACTGTTCAAAACCTATATCCCCTTTGTTTAACAAGATTTTATGAGATCCCTCAATACAAAGTTTAATGAGGAGCGCCTTTTCTCAAATCTCATCCTTCACACCCAAGTGGCCACTCTAATTTACCATCACTACATCCAATCAGTTTGCTTCTCTGATCCAGGCTTGCTGGACCACTTCACTTACGTTGAGTCCAACTCCAAATCTCATGCTGAGAAAACCTAGTTTTGAATTCTGGCTGTGCAACTTGTTAGTTGTATGATGTTGCTCTAAGTCTATATCTCTAAAGGAGGAATAGCAATAAAATACTGTTGCAAGGATCAAATAACAAGTAAAAAGTTATTCAAACAGTGAAGTGATATGCTAACATTAGTTCTTGTCTAGGCACCAAGCAAAGGAAGTTTATTTTCATTCAAAGACTTATTGTTTGGTAAAATATAATACTAACATGATTATGCAAAGATTTAATTCTTCAATTTAAGCAGTGCTAGAAGGAATTTATAACAGAGCTAGAAAGTACTAGACACTAAATGCCACACCTAATCCTGTCACAAATTAACTGTGTACCTGAAATGCTGTGTGACTTCAGGAAGTCACTTAGCTTTTTCTACGTCTTGTATTCTTCACCTGGAAATGAAGAAAGTGTCCTAAAGCAGTTAGTCATCCACTGCTTCCGGCAGACTAAGCCTGCCCAGGTTAGTTTCAGAGGCTGCTACAAGAGGACATAGGGAAGCAAACAGGAAGGAAACTAGAGAAGGAAAGACATTCAGGGTCCTTCATGCATTTTTCCCCAGAGAAGCTCAGCATTTCTCAGATTTTATATTTTGAGGTCTTAAAAACTATAACCAACATGCATAATGATGGCTTCAAGCTCTACAGGGAAAGTCCATCATGTTCCTCACAAGCTACAGCCTCCAACTTATCAAATAGGGGCCTTTATTCTCAAAGTCCATTTGAAAGCTATATTTTCTCAGAGAAGTCATGCTATTCAGCAATACTCCTGTTCATAGAGGCCCACAGCATGCCAAGTATTCAGGGTCATGAATTTTTCTGCCATGTTGTAAGATTTGAGTTCCAATGTAGGATTTCTGGAATATACTCACTCTGTATCAAGCTTACAGGAATGGCCCTACTCCTGCTGAAGTGACTATTACTGTCCCATTAGAGACAAAATTATCCACTAAATATTTAATATAGGTCATCAACTATGTGCCAGGTACCCTGCTAGGCACAGGGTTAAAGTGACAAGTAAAATAGAACTCTGTTCTTCATGGAATATGCAGAAACCTTATCTAGCAGGCAAAGGCTCTGGAGTCATGCACTAATTCTTATTAGTTGGGACAAGTCAAGTGATCTTCCTGACCCTTGGGAGGAAACCTCCTGTAAAATGAGTGCAATAACTTTAAAATTAATAATAGAGTTCCTAAGGGTTAAATAACAAAAAGTATATAGAGCGCCTAGCAGTGTCTCTCAGTTTATAAGCACTGTAAATGATACAGATTTAATGATATAATAATGAAAGTGTATGAATATTATAAATACATTTTCCTAAATACCATATCCCCAGATATAATCCAGCTCCATTCCTTGCTGGAATGGGCTCAAAGTTGTTACTATATATTTGAAACCATACTTAGGACTTAATTGACACATTCAACTATATACATTCTAAAAAAAGGATTTATCACCTCTCTGACCAAACTTTGAAGTATTATTTCATGAACAGATTCATGGGAAAACTATGAAGTTGAAGAAAATTACATATAAATACTTTAAATGGGTCATATGTTTTAAGAGACATGGAAATACAGACATGGAAGCAAATAACTAAGTTCTTCATTCAAAAAGGAAGTAACAACCCCTTTAAGAGAGAATTGAGATGCTAGTCACATAGAAATGGTAACTGAAGCACGCTGTGTAAAAGCTCTTTGAATTGTCTGACTTGGGGAATTAAAGACAACCTCACAGAAGCACTGCTTTCCAGGACTCTGATTTACAAACTGTTAACTATTCCTGTGGTGTGGTACAAACTTCTTCAGCGAATCCTGAAACATTATGCAATCCGTTTCACATTTAGATGTCCGTCAGTACCTCAAAGATAGAAGGACCAGTTCTTTATGTTTTACAACCAGAGGGCTTACCAGTAAACTACACAAAGAAACTGGAGAAAAATCATATAGTGAAAACTGAAGTTGCAGAAGATACTAATACTTAAATATTAAGCTACATTATAGTGCAATCCTTTGTGCTATGATTATTGTTCTCCAAAACATTATTATTGCAAATCTAAATTGAAAGACTACAAAATCAGTTGCTTTCTAAGTAGCTGGTAGATATGGGCCCTTTCGATTTAACCTGTAGTAACTTACAGAGAAAGCAGTTTAACTAACTCAATTGCTTTACATTTTACGGGAAAACAAACAAACAAAAAAACACTACTACAACAAAACCTCTCAACTCAAAATCATCCAAGCATGTATAAGGCACAATCTAGTTAAAGTGAAAAGATGCACAAGAAAGATAAATAATAATAGACAGTAAATAACAATCATCAGATATAAGAGATATAGATCCTAGTATTATTTGAGTTCAGTATTTCCCCTTGCTGGAAAGCAACTGAATGTGACTTCTGAAAAGACAGGAGAAGAAGAGCTGGACCCCACAGGTTACATTAGAGTGGAGAATTTGAGCATGAAGGAAATTGTATGACCTAAGTATACTCTGTATACAGAGTAGTATAAATAACTTACCTAGAAATACCCAATATGCTTGACTTGCCTCCAATCTGAATCTCAATTCCTGACATTTTTCAGCACCAATTCCTGCTAATTACAGCTGTGCAATTTATACAGGAAATGACCACTCATTTCATTACCAACTACCTGGCTTTGAGCCCTTAATACTTGCTTGAGGGACCTGAACTGTCTCCCAACTCATCTCATTGACACAAATATTTCAATCCTTGCAGAAGAATAAATGCTTTATAAAATTGCAATTTATAATTAGTCTGCATTACAAATAGAAACATTTTCCGTTTTTTATTTAAAAATCTGTTAAGAAATCTGTTGTGATTATGGAAAAATAAGAAAATCTAACTTGCTAATAAGAAGTCTACAAGGCTCCACATGTGTGTCTCAAATCAGTTAACTCTATGAAGGGTGTGGAAAAGCCAAATCAGCACAATTGTCAAACATGTACCACAAAACCACATAATAAAAAGTGACTAGTTTTCTCTTCTACACAGAATACTGGTCTTAGACTTAAAAATTGACTATTTATAAACAGAAGAGCTACAAAATTTATGTTCTCACATATAAATGACAATTCATTTATGAATAAGTAAAATAAATAAAAATAATTTAATGCATATAATTCCAGAAACAAGTTCCAACTTGAGTGTGGGAATAAGTAATTTGACTAATGAAATATGTGCTGCATACTGATTATATGCAATGGCACTATGATAAAATGCAATGCAAGATGCAAATATGAGTAAATTAAAGAGTTTATAATATAGCAAAAACATAAGTAACTGAACATTCAGGCCAGGCCTGGGGCTTGCCTATAATCGCAGCAACTCAGGAGGCTGAGGCAGGAGAATCATAAATTCAAGGCCAGTTTGGGCAATTTAGTGAGAACCTGTCTTAAAATAAATGAATAATAAGGGCTGGGAATGCAGTTTGGTGGTAAAGTACTCCTGGGATCAATCCCCGGTACCAAATACATAAATAAATAAATAAATAGATAGATAAATAAATAAAATAAAACAAAATAAAATAAAAAAACAAGTTAGAATAGGTTTTTACCAGAACTGTTTGAGTAGAAGTACAGAATAACTGGAACTATACTTCAAAGCTAAAACTATGAACTGAAACTGAGATAAGGTGCTATTAAAATAATGACTAGAAATAGTAATAAGTAGAAATGGAAAGGGAAAGAAAAAAAAACTTTGAGTAAGCCTATTATTTAGCAGGCAGTCCAAGACAGTTCTTACATGACTAAATGAAAGCAAAGACGTAGATAAGTTCTTCTACGGTTAGAGAACCATATGGAGCTCTGATATACTTATTACTTACTTCAGTGTTCTTTGTACCAAACTAGCTTTCATCATTCCTACATTAGCCCCTGGAAAACAATGTAACCAACTAATGCTTCTGAAAACAAACAGCAAGTACTACTGCAAAGTCAACAATGCTGGTTATCACAATGAGTGTTGTGGTATGAAAACCAGAAGGAAATGAGTTACTAGTTTTTGAAACATCTTTTTCAAAGCAGACGTGACTATATAAACAAAAGCACACATGGTGGTTCTCAAGGTCACTCATGCAATAGCCAGAGAAAGAGGAAGCCCTTCATAATTATGAGAAAATTATATAACCATCTTTTATTTGCTGTTGCCTCTTCTTTCCACCAAAACATAAGCTCCTTAAGAACGGGGCCCTTATAGGCCAAGTTTATCAGTGCATCTAAAGGCAAATAAAAAGTAAATAAATAGTATTGGCTGAATGAATGAATCATTATTTATCATAAAGATGTCTAAGAAGCCTCTAATATTCTCTGCATTTTACAAAGAAAATTTTCGTTAGGAATATGGGGCTTGTGGTAAGGAATTTATTTTTTTATCTATCTATCTATGTATTTATTTATGGTACTAGGGATTGAACCCAAGGACCCACTCTCATATTTTTACTTTGAGACAGGGTCTCACTAAATTGAGGGTTTCACTCACTGAGTTGCTGAGGCTCGCAATTTGTAATCTTCCTGCCTCAATGTCCCAAGCTGCTGAGATAACAGAGGAATTTCATTTTTATGGCATGTCTGTAATAAAATGCATATCAACTATGTATACATAGATATGTCTGTATACAAAGCAAAAGTATTATGCAAATACTAATCCAAAACACTGATAAACAAAAATCTTCTGTTGGCTAATAAACTGTATATTTAATGAAAAAATACTCAATGACTGATTCTGAACTCTTCATGCTATTCCTTTAGAAAACAACAGATAACAGGATAGCTCAAAAAGGACTGATTTAAATTGATAGCTTAAAAGTCTGTGCCCATTCTTAGGCTAGGGAATTCATACTACTATTCTTTAATCTAAGGCAAAGATGATGGAAAGCATGTTCAGGTCTAGCATAGCACTCAAAGTGGTAACTGTTTACCAAACTAGATGGCTGTTTTTGAAATCAAGGGAAAGTTCTTTCACAGAGTTGACAGAATACATTTTAAAAGAAATGTCTACTTCCTTTTAAAAATCTTAAGCAACAGAGAATGACAAGGTAACCTGTAATATTTCTACATTTGGCAAGTGAATTTTTCAGGTACTGAAATTTGTTCTTCCAATCCAGCCATAAGGAAAGATAAGGGGCTGGAGTCATGGTTCAGCAGTTGGAGCACTTGTCTGGCAAGCATGAGGGCCCAGGTTCAAACCCCAGCACCACATACACACCTAGGTGCCGGAGAATCAAAGGTGAGATGGAAAAATAAATAAAACTGATTCTCTCATTCTCTCCATCTTTAAACAGGAAGAAAGGAAGGAAGGAAGGAAGGAAGGAAGGAGAAAGAAAGAAAGAAAGAAAGAAAGAAAGAAAGAAAGAAAGAAAGAAAATACAGTTCTTTCCCTTTCTAAATTTTGTATTCATCCAGATTGGTTGTTTTCAAAGCATGGTATCTGTACCAACAGCTTCAGTATCGCCTGAACATCTGTTAGAAAATGTTACTTATCAGACCCCGTTCCAGATCCATTGTACCAGGAAAATGTAAGGATAAGGCAGTAACCTACCTCACAAGACCTCTAGGTGACTCAGATGTACTAAAGTCTAAGAACTATTCATTAATGCTATTATTTCTTCCAAAAATGCTAGCGCAAATAGTAAAGAGAAAAAGGCCAGCTATGGTAAGGAAGGGAACTTTGCCAAAGTTCTTGCATTATACAGGATATCAACTAACTACAGATCAAAACATTTGGGAGGAAAACTGCTTTTGAATTCAATACATATCAATGTCTTTTCTTGTCATTATTCCCTAAACAATACAGTATAATAGCTATTAGTATATGCTTATATTGTACAAGGTATTATAAGGAATCCAGATGATCTAACGTAAAAGGAGGATGTATGCAGCTTATATGTAAATACTACATCATTTTATATAAGGGACTTGAGCATTCGCAAATTTAGTATATATAGGGGTCTTGGAATCAAGACACAAAGGGACAACTGCAGTGATTTTTAAAGGCATTTTATCTTTAAAAAAAAAAACTATACAAAAAGGATCAATAATCTCCTTTTCTTCCCCCTAGGATAACAATGATTTGGCTGGTACAAGATGTATACCTTCATAGAAATTTCACCAGTCCACAGACAGAATTTAGAAAGGCACTTCCTCTTTTCCACACAAGTAGTAAATCATTTCACATCCAGACTAGATAATAAAACTAAGATGAGGGGAAAATGATTTGTGGCTGTTTAGAGAAATACCAAACACACTGTGAGAGAGCTAAAAATTTGGAAAAATTGGATATAAATTAGGGGCTTATATGGGAACTGCCAATTTTCATAATAAATTCTTTTTCAAATGCCTTCATCCATTCTAGACATGAGAACAATGACTTTTCTATCAGTGTAGAAGATCAGAAGGACAAGGTGTCACCCAGATTTAGTTCTAAGAAGTCTGGACAACAGATTTACATGGATATATTCTTTGGTAGGTTTTTTTTTTTCTTTTTTCCCTAAATGCTTAGGAAAAGCAAAAACTTCTTAAATAAAAAGTACAATAATTTGGAGCAAAAAATGAAAGAAAGGGCTAGTTACCCTCCTAATTAAAATTATATATAGAGACTGAAGTGGTGGCTTGGCGGTTGTGGCACTTGCCCGGCATGCACGAGGATGCGAATTCAAACCCCAGGACCATGTACACAAAGAAGTCTTAGAGCGATGAAGGCCATGTAAAAACTAAATAAAAAGTTATTTCTTTCTCTCTCTAAAAAAAAAAAAAAAATATATATATATGTATATCTATATGTATATATATATGTGCATATATGTGTATATATGCACATATATATATATGAAAGTTTTTGTTTTGTTTTTTAAAGAGAGAATCAATTTCATTTTGTTTTCCATTTGGCCCTCATTGCTCCGACACTTTGTTGTGCATGTGGTGCTGGGGTTTGAACTCGCGATCTTGCACATGCCAGGCAAGCACCGTTAACCACTAAGCCACCACTCCAGCCCCAAAGCTAATATTTTTTAAATGTTTCATTAACTTAAGATTTATACATCATTATCACATGGCAATTTATTCTCCTCTTTTTTCCGTTCTTCCAAAATCATCAACTCTTAAAAGGTAATATTGTCTAAATGGAAAAATGCTGGACTGGGAATCAGAGTTTTAACCCCATCTTTGCTTGCGAGTACCTACCTGAAATACCTTGGGAATATCTTTTGGAGTCATGTTCTCCAACCCTAACATTCACTGTAGCACTAACATTTTATGGTTTTATGAATAGCAGTCACCCTCCTACAACCCAGAAATGTTCAGAAGGATTTTAAACTGCAAAACAGGACTTGAATTGATGAGGGTTTTTAAAGTATTCATTTTATAAAAAAAAATTTTTTTTTGCATCAGCTTAGTAACTAAGAGTCAGCAGGTAAACCATGTATACTTTTCTCTGGTTCTTCATAACCAAAAGAAATATTTTGAGATGAATGAATGGCTAGCAGTAGTCAACGAAACTGAGCTATTCTTCTAGGTAATACAGGTAATAGAGTGTTCTCTACAGGTACAAACATAGCACTAGTGTCTGATGCTAATGTATCTCCTTGTAAATACTATCTTTAAAATATATATTTCAAGAAGACACTAGGGTACATTGTATCATAGACTCTAAGATGTACATTATTTTTCTATCAAAATATGTGAAATTGGAATACATCTCAACATCAGTAAAGTCTTAAAACCACTGTTTCAGTCAGGTGTGGTAGTGCATGCCTGTAATCCCAGAGGCTCAGGCAGCTAAGACAGGAGGATCGTAAGTTCAAAGCCAGCCTCAGCAACTTTGCAAGGACCTAAGCAATTTAGCGAGATCCTGTCTCAAAATAAATTAAAAGGGCTGGGAATGAGGCTCAGCTGTTAAGTGACCCTGGTTCTAATTCCTGGTACCAAAAAGAAAAACAATATAAAACAAACAAGCTACAACAAAACTACAGTTGGCCATGCAGAAGTCATAGTTTTTGTGAATGTGTGAATATCAGAACACAAGTATCAAACCTGGAAAACAAATGTCAGCAACTCAGAAGAAAGAAATAGTTGTGGAAAATTCTTTCAGCAACTCAGAATCAAACCGGTTGGAGTTAAAAATAATGTTCCACATCAATAACTGCAAAGCCTAGGATTACCAGCTTTTACCTTTAACTGATTATTTCAAGAAAAGCAGCATCACAATGCTTTTTGTGTGTGTGTGTGTGTGGTACTAGGGATTGACCAGGTCCTTGGATATGTAGGCAGGTGTTCTATCACTGAGCTATATTCCTACCATTTATTATTTTAAGACAGTGTATCACTGACATGCTCAGCCTGGTCTTGAACTTGCAACTTCCTTGCCTCAGTTTCCCAAGTAGCTAGGATTATATATATGTACCAACACACCTAGTATAACAATGCTCTTGATGTTGTGGAAAATAATACTGTGTAGATAAACATGGGTTTCAGCAATGTTAATTAACTCATTTGAAAGAATATAAAAAGGATCTAGGAAAACTTTAAGCAATATAATTAGCTCATGTTTTGCTTTTAATGTATGTATAATAAAAAATCAAATTATTGTCTAGCTAAATCTAAATGGGTATTCCAAGAAGGCAGAGAAAACCTAAGTTATAGGAAAATTTACTATTAAAAAAACTTAGTATATATTAAATAGTATACTATCAAATAATATGATTTATAATTCATGAACAACTAACATCTACTTCCAAAATAAAACATTTCCAGTTAGTTCCATTTAAAAACATTCTTTGTAGCATTACCTGTAAACCACAGCAGCCTACAGCATTCATTATGGAGGCATTATGAATAACACGATAAGGGATTCCCAACTTTGCTGCTCTCAGAATAAGATCACTGTGTGTTGTAGCTCTGTAATAAGAAATCAGGTTGGATTAAAGTAAATGTCACTTAATTTTTGAACAGTAGAGCTGTTCTATTTCATAAGTTGAAATTTATCAATCAGTGAACTGCTTTTCCTTATATTTTGCTAGCTGTCTACCTAAGTCTTATCTCATTTTTGTTTGTTTTTGTTTTTGGTGGGGATCCATCCCAGGGTCTTGAGCATGCTAGGTAAGCACTCTACCACCGAGCTGCACCCCCAGCCCTTATCTGGAGTTTTTAACAACAAAGTATAAACTTATACACATCCTTCACAAGGTTGAACTACAACTATAATACAAGTAATTGGAATGTTTGTCTATTGTAGAACATAAACTCAGCAATTTAACACTTGTACAGCGAATTCTTATCTGGTCTCAGGGCCCTTTTACATTTTTGTTTAATTTTTATTTTTATATATTTATTGAATACAATGTAACATTTCAATACTACAAGTAAAGATCAAAATATGTGGCAAATCTATCACCTCTGACATTTTAATCATTCTTTCATTCATTCATTGATTCATTGGTACTGGGGATTGAATCCAGGGCCCTCTACCACTGAGCTCTACCAGCACTTTTTATTTTTTGTTTTGAGATAGGGTCTTCACCAAATTACCTGAACTGGGCTCAAACTTGTGATTCTCCAATATCAGCTTCCTGAGTAGCTGGGATTATAGGCATGCACCACCATACCTGACTGCCATTTATCATTTCTTTTAAAATTAGAGCTATTTTATAGTTACACATAGTAGTTGGGTACCATTTATCATTTCTTTGTGTTGGGAATGTTCAAAATTTTCTCTACCAGCTATTTTAAAATATTCGATGAACTGAACCCAACTGTGCTACAGAATTTAAGAAGCAATTCCTTCTTTCCAGCTGCACCCCGGTAACCATTAACCATCCTTTCTCCACCTCTCCCCATGCCCTTCCCAGGCTCTGAAAACCACTATTATATTCTCTATTATATTCTCTACTTCTTCAAGATCAACTTTTCAGTTTCTACATAAGTGATATCCCTTAAATTCTTAAAGTTACAGCTTCAGAGTTCTAAATTATAGCACAACTAGACCAAATTCTTTATTTCTGCTCTATTTTGAAGGTTTTGCTTCTGCCTTTTAAAACATAAGGCATTATACATACATTTAGATAGCTTGTCAGTCTTTCAGTTATATTAAGAGTTCTGTCTGAGAGAATTCTGCTTGGGGTTTTACATCTATCTAGCAGTCATTTTATATATTGCTGTTTTCAGTCTGATTACTGTTTATAATTAGGTTGTATGTATATGTACATGTATGCATATTCTGCCTGTTGCATTCCCTTTCCTGAGACAAATCTCATGACTACAGTTAGGTAGGCAGGGGTACAGAAAAAATATATATGAATATAAATATTAAAACTGTGAAATATAACTCCAGATCAATTTAGAACTGTACTACTAAAGGCTTTGTTCCCTCTTGATAAAAATCCCAGGCCCTACTGGCAAAAGCTACATTAGCATGTTTGAGAAACTACTTATAAACTAGAAGAATCTTTCAACTGGTCAGTGCATATCAAGCAGGAAGATCAAGGGCTTATCCCCCTTCAGCCAGGCAGATACTGATTAACACATAACCACCAAGGAAGCCTTTCTTCAGTCACATGGATAAAACAAAAACTAGTATGAAAAATAAGCATCAATCTGTTTGACAGTAAGCTTTTTAAAAAATAACATGACAGTTGTAAAGAATATTTTTAGTATCACCTTGAATAGAATCTCATTACCTAACATTAAGGAAAATTGAGTAGTTTTTTCAATTTTAGATAATTTTATTAGTGAGTAAATAGATGAAACACTGGTTTTCAATTACATCTCTATTACACATTCATTTGAAATGACTAGACCATGGCTATGTGCAGTAGTAGTGTACTCCTGTAACCCCAGCAACTGGGGAGGCTGAGGCAGGAGGATCACAAATTTGAGATCAGCCTCAGTAACTTAGCAAGACCTGGCTCAAAATAAAAAATTCAAAGGTACATAAAAGTAACCAGTTTGAATATACAAGATTTACTATGTTTTTAACTTTTATTCAAAACATTAATTTGCAAATAAAGTATACCCATATTTGACATGTGTGCAGGTGGTCCAGAAATTTACTAGCATTTCCAAAAATGTAAAAAATTATTTTCTCATGAACTACTGGAAGCTCCATAAGCTGGTATTACCCTATTTTCCTGACAAATAATTTGACAGTGTGTTTATGTGCTAGAAAATGTCCAAGTCCACAATTTTTTATTTTTTTGATCTTGAAAATCTATTTGGGAGAATCTCTCATAAAGAAAACAATCTAAAACACAGTACAGGAAAAAAGGATTGTACATATTAATTTTCATAGCAACAGCTGTACTAGAGGCAAAAAATGGACTAATGATAATGCCAAAATTCACTGGACAGTTATTAGGTGTCAAATCTGTTCATGTGCATTACATGGAATTGGAACAATAAAATGGTCTATATTAGGGCACATAGGAGAAAAGTAAATAAAGGTACATTTTCTGTGTATACATTTCATCAAGGAAAAAGCATATTATGTAAAGATAAAAAATGTGTTCACTTATTTATATACATATAGATATATAACTCTATATATCTATATATACACATATACAGTTAGCTAACTAGTTGGTTGCAGACATATTAAAATATAGAACAGAATAACAAAACAAGCTCATTATCAATAAGAGTTTGCTTAATAAAGACCCCAGTTGACAACTCCTTACAGGGAGACTTAGGGACACAATGCTTGAAACTATCAACTCTCACACAATTAAGTCAGATTTACTGGTGTATTTTTTTAGAGTCATTAACATTCTTTATATGATTAACTTCCATATGCCTTTTAATGAACTGGATAAAAGGATACAGATGAGAACTCCATCAACCTGCTTAATTATGACTTCTAATTATCTTCTTCAAAAGATTATTGGAGATGGATAGTGACAGTGACAGTGGTTGCATGACAGTGTGCATGTAGTTAACACCACTGACCTGGAGACTTAAAAACTGGTTAAAATGGTAAATTTTCCTGTGTGTTCTCTCACAATTTTAAAAATATTAAAAAAAATTTAAGATTAAACATCTTTGTTTTCATGTTTTATTCAAATAAGTAGGAAGTTGGTTTAAAATTAAACAAGAGGTTTTTTTAATCATATATTAGAAATTTTAGTGCCTTGTTGCATTCCAAATTTCTTTCCTAATTTTTCCATTCAATCCACTTCTGAAATTGCAATTCCTCAAGGCCCAGTGAAATATGACACATTCTGGGTGTGGTGGCACTTGCCTGTAGTCCCAGTTACTCAAGAGACTGAGGCAGAAGAATCATATGAGCTAAGAGTTTGAAACCAGACTGGGCAACATAGTGAAACTCAATCTCTAAATTAATGAATTAAATAAAGTTTTTTCATTTATATGGAATTCTCCCTTCCACTTTGCTCCATCGGGCCCTTAATCTCCACCTGCTGAACCCTGTCCAGATCTAACTCAAATACCAACTTCTCCATAACGCTAAATATACCTTTAAATTCACACACATTTTTCTTTCCTCATCTTATATTCAAACTCTCAGCAGTATATCAAAGTTTGCCAGTCTTTCAATTTTGAAATAGTTTTTTCTTGGCTTCTGTGACAATATACGTCCTTATTTTTCCTTTCCCCCATCTGCAGACAGACCATGAAATACCTAAACTTTCTAGGGCCTGAATTAAGGTTCTTTACTGTTCCTATTCTTCTCTTCTAAGATGATTCTATCAATTCCTTTGGCTTTAAATACCATCTACCTACAAAAAACTTCAAAAGCCATACCTCCAGGATGACCCTTCCCCTGAGCTCTAGCAGCAGGTATCTCATTGTCTGACACTGCAAATTAAAGATGTTTCCAGAACCAATTATTATCTTTCCCAATCGTATTCTCTACCACTTTTCATTATTTCAAGAAGTGGCACCATCAACTTCATTATAAAGCTAAAATCCTCAAAGTTAGATTTATTTCTTTTCATTTCCCCCATCTACTGGACCCATCCTGGCATTCTTCCTTTTAAATATATCCCAGACTGTTTTCTTTTCCCCACCAAAGATACCTCCCTAAAATCCATTTCACCCAAACATTGAGAGTGATCTTTCAATAATGTCAATCAGAATGTGATTTTTCCTGCTTAAAACCCTTCAAAAGTTTAACACTGTATTTCAAAGAAAATACCTGGTCCCTCCAAAGACTAACATGATCTGGGTCCTTCCTACCTCTATAACACTTTCATCTATTCCTTTTCTCCCCTGACCCCCACAATCACTATGCTCTAGCCACCTCAGCTTTCAGTCCTCTGAGCAAAATCTTACTATTTCCTCTGCTTATAATGTTCTTTCCTCCTGCTCCTTTTCAAGCTTCAGATACTTTCTTTTCTATATTACCTTATATAAATAAGTTATTATTTCCTCTTTTTTATTTATTAGAAGTATATAGAGATACAATTGAGGGGGAACCATTATCAAACCAACAGTAATCAACGTATATATACTTTCTTATCCGGGGTAATGCCAAAACATGGATGACCACCTTGGATTTCACCTGTTGCAGTTTCCCCAGAAGAACTCATGTGTTAAATGGGTATCTCGTGGAGGAATTTCCTCTTTTTTTTTCTTATTCTTTTTTCTAGGCCTACCAAAATTTAAAATGGATTTTCTCTGATTATTGTCACCTCCTCCACTGAGCTACAAACTCATGTCTTATCATCCAGCATATAGGACTTCACAAGATAGGTGTACAAAAGTTATTTGTTGATTGGATAAATGTCAGTTCAAGATATTCCTTGTCTTACTTTGTTGACCTTAAACAAAATACACCAAAATTCTTCAGTTAATATTTAATTAATGCCAATTCTATCTCCAGTATTGTGAAGGAAGCTAAGGAGATAAAAATGTGAAGAACAGTCCACCAATGTAAAAGAAGAGTAGATGTAGAGGTTATAAAAGTTGTGAGGTACTATATAAAATGAGTATGTATGATTTATGCCATTAGTGGAAATACAGCTTCATATGGAGTAATAACTGACCGTGACAGGTAGGTCACAGTACATTAGAGATGAAAGAAGCAGCTTGAACAAAGGTGTGAAGTTGAGAAAGTATGATGGCTGGTAAAATGCAAACTGGCTGAGGAGGGTATGGTGGCCCACACCTGTAATCCTAGCTGCTCAGGAGGCTGAGGCAGGAGGCCCTAAGCAACTTGGCAAGACACTGTCTCAAAAAAAAACAAACAAAAAGCGTTAGGGATGTGGCTTCAATAAGTTTCCCTGGGTTTAATCCCAGGTATCATCCCTACCCCACCAAGAGCAAACTAGTTGGCATGAATGTGGGCTTCAGAACAAAAGTGGTAGGACACAGGCAGAAGGGCAAGTTGGGCAGTGTTTTTAATGTCTAGCTAATGATGGAGCTAAAAGAGTCCTTATTTATATAAGAGGCCTGGTGAGTTTCTAAATTATGATTTTACAAATATGAACCCAACCAAAGTATGGGTAATGAGGTAATCATGAGTTTGTATATGAACCAGACAAAAAGTGAGGTGTGCATGAGGCTAGATTAGATAGAGTAAAAAAGGAATGAAAGAATATAAAAAACTTGGTTAAAAAAAAAAAAAGTCAAAAGAAGTGCTTCACAAATTATCAGTGATGAAAGGCTAATTTGCTTTAGGTTCTAAATTATCACAGAAAATGCAATAAAATGAACTATTAGAAAAATAATAAAACATGAAATGAGGTAATACCAAATACAAACTCCAAATTTTAACTCAGTAGACATGAAATTTGCTTTTTAAAATGGCTATGAAGGGACTGGAGCGGTGGCTCAGCGGTTGCATGCTTGCACAGCATGCGCGAGTACACGGGTTCAACCCCCAGCAACCACAGACACAATGAAGTCTCAGAGCAATGAAAAACTAAATAAAATTGTTTCTCTCTCTCTCTCACTGTCCCTCTCTGAAAAATAAATAAATAAATAAATAAATAAAATGGCTATGAAAATTTCTAAATGCTTACTCCCAATTTCTATACTTATTTCATTATGGACTAGAACAGTCTGTAGATAGGCACTAATCTGCAAATCCAGTAGTACTTTTTATGTGCAATGGTCACTGTCAGTGACTGGATTCCAAGAAAGTCAA
Source organism: Aplodontia rufa (assembly GCA_004027875.1). Classification (NCBI taxonomy): domain Eukaryota; kingdom Metazoa; phylum Chordata; class Mammalia; order Rodentia; family Aplodontiidae; genus Aplodontia; species Aplodontia rufa. The sequence goes on from PVKS010000336.1 coordinate 176,549, forward strand.
AAGCAAAGGAAGCTGTCCACGTATGTGACTATATGAACTACAGTATCACCAAGTTGGGAAATTAAGTGGGAGATTTTCCTACAGAAAATTCAGGTTTTGGGCTAGAGTGATGGCTCAGTGGTTGGAGCATTTGCCAGGGATGTGTGAGGATCTAGTTTCGAACCACAGCACCGCATACTTTCTCCAACTAAGTATTGGAGAAACAAAGTCAAGATAAAAAAGTAAAATAAAATTGATTCTTTCTCTTTCACTCTCTCCCTCTTTAAAAAAAAAGAAAAGAAAAAAGAAAAAAAGAAAATGCAGAATTTATACAGAAGGAACATAATGATGAAAAATTTTTATGAGTTAGAAGACATTTTCTATAAAAAAGTTTTCATTTCCCTAATTTCATTTTACTGTCCATGGTTAATAAATAAGAAGATAGATACTATTAATTCTGAGGAATCCTTAAATTTAAGAAAACAACATCAGAGGTTAAAACAAACTTTAAATATTTTAAAATTTATGATTATCCAAAGTTATTCCAATCAAATATAACAATGATACAGAGTGGCCCTTCATACTGAAATAAATTACTTTCTTTTTGGCAGACACACACACACGTAACTCCATTATTTCGAGAAACATTCTTGATGGTGGGCTCACAGTGATTTAATTGTCCTTATGTTCCTTAAATCTGTGAAATAAATCCTAGGTCACCAGCTGGAGACAAAACTATTCTATTTGGCTTGACATCAGAGATTGATGATGTTTGACTAGACAAGTAGAAGCACCTCTTCTTGGTAATGAGAAAGAACAAAGTTCCCAATGGATATAAGAAATTGAAATCAGAGGCTTGATAAATGATATATTCAAGACAAGTAAAATGAAAGTAGTACAGTCAAATATTACATGATTGAAAAAGAAAAAAAAAATCTTTGAACAAAGGAAGCCAAAGATGACTAATTATCTGCAGCAAATGGCAGGCATGACTTAGGATAATATAATGACATATTCAATAATGATGCACTAGTTAAGGCACTTGATGCCCTATAACATCTTCTAAAATATCAACAGAATCAAAGATACAAACTTCAGAGCTGACATTTGACAAGGATATCTTTACCAAGCAGAATTTCCTTCATTAATCTCAAAGATAAGGAAAGTTCAAACTACAAAATTTTAGACAGAGATTAGGCAAACCAGTCTCTTAACTAGTAGGCAGGTTTTAAATGTAACAGAGTAATTATCACTGACTAATAAATAAATAATTCAAAATATCTGCTTGGACTTACCCAAATGGATCACCAACCACAAGGAATGCAACATCACTGGTATCAGCATCCTTTAAAATATTATCTGCTTCTTGTTCTACTTCTTCTCTATCAGCAAGAATCAATTTTCTTCCATAAAAGTCTTCCTACAGATTTAAGTCCAAAATAAAAGTAAGAGAAAACAGGTAACCATTTCAACACAGAAAACAATTGTTGTCTGAGGCTGGTGTGAATCTTGGCAACCATCCAAAAAGATCATTTGATATAAGTCATCAATGAGCTGGCACACTATACCGTGTTGCAATTAAACTGTGTCTTTGGGGCTATCTTAATACCCCAAGAGGAGGCAGATCTCTTAACATCTGAGGCTTTTTGCATTTTAAATTTACCTCTAAATTTGGCTCTAATAGCAAAGGCGGAACATTGCAGGATAAAGAGAATAGGTATGTATGATTCCTACTTCAGAAATAAGATATCACAGAATAAATATATTAAATAATAATAAGTACACAGTGTAATTCAGGTTTCATTAAATTTTCTATGGGGACAATCTATGACACTGGCTGAAATAAAAGGCAACTTCAATGAAATAACAGAAAATTAAGATTTGACTATTTACAAAAACAGCAAACATTCCCACATAATTGTAGGAAACACAGATTTAAAATTGTATTCCCTTGCTTCTGCTAGAAAGACAGATTCAGGGAAAAGAATTGAATTCTAAATATACAGGAAGTTTCTATACATACATAGTTCTTTGAGTCTCTAAAGAACAAACCCAGAAGAGAAGGAGCTAGTAAGCTGGTGGTCATGTGGTACTGGTTAAAGGTTTTTATGTAAGATCAGAATAACTAATTTCCTATGGAGTAACACCCAGTTCCAATTAAGTAAAAGTAGATAAACAGATAAATAATACTGTTTCTTATATACTGAGAAGTTTTAGTTACTAAAACTTGTATGGATTGCTGTAGTAGAAGAGTATTTGGTACTTAATAATATCTGTCAAATATGTAAATGAACAAATGATTAAGGAGCCAAAGATAAATGCTACAGTTGTAGCTCTGGTAATTATGTCCTAATCCTTAACTAAAATTTGTTCCTTAATGTGAAAAAAACCCCTTCCTAGAGAAAGGTTCTAAAAGTTCACAAGAAGAATGTTCTTACAGATGAAGAATTTCTCTCTTTATTTTCACTTTGTAATTTTTTCTTAATAATTAATTTTTATATTGTAATTTTTTGTTAATAATTAATTTTTATATGCTTTACTTTAAAACGTAATGGTTGAAGAACACTTTTTACTTGTATAAGAGAATACACACATGATTACTGGAAACTTAAGAAAACAATGACCTTTATTGAATTTTTTTCCCCCTCATTATTAGAGACTGAACTACACCAGCCTTTTTTATTTTGAGACAGGGTCCTGCTAAGTTACAGAAACTGACCTAAAACTTATGATCCTCCTGCCTCAGTTGTTGGGATTACAGGTGTGCACGACATCTGACTGAATTTCTAACATTTTTTTAAAGACACAGAAACCACATGCTACTAGTAATCCTATTTTATACTTTATAAATGATCTAATAAAAGAGCCACTCTCTCAAGGCTTATATTATTCTAAGCCTATGTTCTAAAAATGCATTACTTCATATTTATTTATCACTTATTCTAACCTAATAAACAACTTATTATCTAATGAGACAACATGTTTACATATATACATAAACATTCCATTATAATCAAATGACTGATCCTCTTGAAAAAATAATGTTTAAAAAAAGGAAGAGATAGCAAATGCAATAAAAGACTGGTATTATATTATTTTTAAATTTACCCACTTTTCATTCAGACACTTACTACAGAAATATTTCTTATTCACATCCTCCAAGCCAAATTCTATGCTTGATGTTGGGAGATAGTAGTGAATGAGACATACACTACTATTGTCCTTAAGGTGCATATGTCTAATGGACAATTAACTACCAAATATGTACTATAGAAGCATCCGGTCTAGTCAGGAGTTAGGGAAGGAAAATAAGAAAAACAAGTAGTACCATTTAGCAGATGATTTTAAATTTGGACTATACATCATCCAATGACTGGTCAGTTTTTGTAGTCTTAGCCCTAATCATTTCCATTCATGAAAATGAAGGTAGAACTTAAAATTCATTCTTGCTATAATTTGGTAGCTTTGAATAGGACAGGGAAAGTTTAAATTGTTTTCAGGTATTTCTGTAGGATACACAAGAAATTTGTAGTGACTGACGCCAAGAAGGAGAAATGGAATAGAGTTCTCTTTATGTACACATCTTTTAGTATTTTTTTTTAAATTTTAAACCACTTGATGGATTACCTAGTCAAAAAGTAAGCGTGGAGGCCAAAAATAGTATACAGAAACAAATGAGAGGACAAAGTCTTTGAAAATACTAACATTTAAACACAGAACAGAAAAATGAGTTTACAAAGGGACTGAGAAAAATAGAAACACAGGAATACAACTAAGAGAAAGTCATGTCTTAAAAGCCAGATTCAAGGAGTGATCACCTATATCGAAAGAGGTAACACAGGTAAGAATTCAAAACTATTCTATAGAGTCCTCAACTAGGAAAGAATTGTTCAAAAAACAGAAATATTTCTGAGAAACGGAAGTAAGCCTGAAGGGATGTGAGATATGAGACAGATTTGGGCCCACAATGGTATACTTTTACAAAAAGCTTCAAATAAAACAGAAAGAATAATAACTATGGGGAAAACAAGTTTTAAAGAGACTTTCAGAAAGACCACAGCTTGAATATGACTTCAGAATGAAAAATACAGGTTAATACATGAGAAATAACATGGTAATACAGATTGAATATGAAGAAAGAATAATGATGTAAAGTTTTAAAGGAAACAGTTTTAAAACCACATCTTGATGTAGTTAGGTCTTGAACAGGAAAACAGCTTATCCTAAGTGTTATTTTCTACTACTGGAAAGAAGATGGAGTCAGATTTAAGGTAAGGGCAGATGAGCCCTTATGGTCTTATTTTTTTCAGTGTGAAGTCCTTTACTGTCTTTTCCTTCTTCTCAATCTCAATCCACAGCAGGTAGACAGGAAAACAAAGTAACAAGAAGCAGCTGATATCAGGTGCTGGGAAAAAATAAAAGCTATTTCAACGAAGTCCAATTCCAAGTATAGCAAATGTTTGTGCTTTTCTCTATGCTTTTAAAAGCTCACAATTGTTTTTCTTTCATAGTAGAATGCTCTTTCCTTTATCGAATCTTATCTATAACGACATTATCTGGATTAATACATTTATATCACAATTAGTCTGTGATCAGGCACTGTTCTAAAAACTTTATGCATACGAATTCATTTAATCTTCACCTCAATCTGCAACTGACACTCTTTTAATCCCCCTTTTACATGTAAGGAACAGAACAGAACAAAGTGACAGCTCAAAGTCAGAATTTTGGTTGGTTACAGAACTTCACATGTGCCACAAATGGGTTATAGAGAGAGATTAGTGATCTCTACTTTACAAGGTAGTTGGGGCTCCAGAGTTAGTCTCCTTTGGCTATGAGCAGCTTCCTCCATTTACCTTGCAGTGATAAACAAATATTATAATTTTGCATTTGGATTATAAAGTAAACTAAGCAAACAAGAATGGGATATACTACTTTAAAATGTAGCTCAGATTCCATCTAGTTCATAGTATTTCCTGACCACCACAGCCTGAAGTGATTTTTTTCACATGTATTCTCATAGCAATTAATAATTTTTTCATATTTGGGACCACTTCTTCTTTTAGTATGTGAAAGCAATAGAGTAAAGATTTAGATAAGCTCATCTCACTTCTTTCCAATCCTATGAGTCCATAATTTCTTCCTTACACTGCTATTATGAATTATTATTTAAATTATTTCCTAGTTTTACTGTCTCTAGATTATCTTTTGACTAGAAAACATATAAATAATACTACCTCTTTGGCAATTTGAAATCGGTTTCCAATATAAGAGCTGATACATTTCAGATTTCTTTAGCAATGGTAAGGTACCTTTTATAAAACATTATGTTTGATTATTGAGAAAAGAAAACATATTCACTGAAGGAAATAGATAAAATTTCCAATTTTGTTTTTCTCACTGTGTAATTATTATCTGTAGTTGAGAACAGATTGGATATTTAGGTATATAAGCACAAACAAATTTCTTTTAAAACAAACTCCATTTGTTTTAAAGAGAAAATGTAAAAATGGAGGAGGGGAAAAAAGGAAGGAAGAAAAGGAAGTGACTGAAGTGAAAATGGCTCTGGGACTTTACTGGTAATATAAAAACATGACTTTATTTATATCTTAGTTTAGTCTGGAAATGATTCACTTAAGGTGGATGAAGTTGTACACTGCAAGGTATTCAGGGAAGAACATGAACTGAAAACCAGAAGAACATGGAGAGCACACCAGAAAAAAATTTGTAATATGGTGGGACCCAAGAAAAACAATTTAACTTGAATCCTACCCCCTCTTTAGATGTTTTCTAAAGTTATACTTTGTGTAGCATCTATCTGTCCCTAAAACTACATTACAGTATAAAGATCAAGAGTGGCAGTTCTACTGGGCATGGTGGTGCATATCTATGATCCCAGTGGCTCCGCAGACTGGGACAGGAGGATTACAAGTTCAAAGCCAGCCTCAGCAACTTAGCAAGGCCCTAAGCAACTTAGTGAGATCCTGTCTCAAAATAAAAAATAAAACAGGGTGGGGATGTGCTCAGTGGTTAAGTACCCCTGGGTTCAATCCCTGGTACCAAAAAACAAATAAATAGAGTGGCAGCTCTTAACTCAAAACTGTTAATATCCTGCCCCTATATGATCTTGGGCAAATACCTAACTTCTCTGCACCTACAAAATGTGACCAGTAACTATGCAGTAATAATCCTGTTGTAAACATAAAGCATTTAAAACAGTGAAAAGTGTTCTATAAATACCAATAATAAATTATTGTGGAAGAACTGATAATCTTGCACCTCAACAATGCATACATAATTTACCTACAGGTGAAGTTAGGCCCAGTTCTTAAAAATAACTTTATGTTTTTTGAGGAAAAATACTTTAAAATCTATAGCAACTAAAACTGACATTTAACTAGTGCTTAAAATTTACAAAGCACTTTCATGTACATCTTAATGAAACCCTACATAACGTCCAACTGATTATCTCCATTTGACAAATGAAGAAACTGGTGTTCAGAAGTTCAGAATTATGTCCAGCGATAGCTACCATTTCTGAACACTTATGTAACAGGCACTATGGTAAGAACCTATAAAGAAGACAATTTTGACCCATTTTACACAGTAAGAAACCACAGTAAAAAGACTTGCCCAAATGGGCAGGATGGAGCAGTAGCTTGGTGGTGGAGGATCTTGCCTGGCATGCACAAAGATGCAGGCTCAAACCCCAGCACAACGTACACAGCAAAGTGTCAAAGCTACAAAAGCCACATGAAAAACTAAATAAAATTCTCTCTCTGTTCCTCTCTCTTAAAAAAAAAATTATTCTCTCCTTAAAAATAAGAAAGGACTTATCCAAGAACATGTAACGGAGCAAAGACAAACTAGGTCCAAACTTTCCTCTATGCCATACTCTGATACCCTCTTTATAAAACTGCTGATGTGTTATTTGTCTACTCTCTTGGATGGTTTTAAGTTCATTCTAGTTTTCTTTGATCACTGATTAGAGTGACATATTTCTATCATCCTGAGGTTAGATATTTTGATTCCATCCTAAAAGTGAATAAATGAGGTCAACAAATCAAAGTTGGTCACTAAATACAACTTTCATTTCAATGCAGGGCTATTTCAGGGAACAGTCCTTAAATTCTTTCCTCAAGATTTTAAAGTAACTCAGACTTTCAGAATTCTCTGGGGCATGAATCTAAGAAGACAGAGACATCTAATAAATTGTTAGTCACTTTTTTGTTTGGAAGACATGACAAAAACAATTCTAAAAATCTAGTCTCTCATCCCATATCTATCAATCTTTTGATATTATATTCTACTTTGACAATAAACCTGAAATTGACTTGCTATAAAATTTACTGAGCTCTTAATGAACAAATCATCTGGTTATTAGTTGTGGGCTCAGTCAATATATACATATGTAAGCTTTACTGGGACATGTCTACTTAAAGATCTCTATGGATGTTACAGATGGGCCATCAACATTCCCTATGGACATACTTCAAAGGGGTAGACTTCCAGCTTGGGTTCTGAATACATAACCAATTCATTAAGAGGTGGGTACCTCATTAGCACTCAACTCAGAAAGGATTTCTTGGCATCTCATGAAATAAGGAATTCTGATAACTATCCCCGCAGGGGGGGGGGGTGGTGCAAAATAACGTTCCTTTATTTGCTGGAGAAAACCACAACATGAGACTTGTAAAGTAGGAGAAACCACTCTTTCATTTTCCAAGTCACGTGGTTAGAGCATGATTTCCATTCTTGCACTTGTCACATCCTTAATGAACAGGAGATGCATTTTAAACCAGAAGACCTGAACATTCCATTCAGCTTAGCTTATCAAAGGCAGGCGGCAGGTAGTTTTCTTTGCTTGAGAAGAGAACCTAAATCACCTACCAGGGCTTCCTTCCCTACAGTCAGGACCGAAGTGTAGGCTTCCAGATACACTCGACTGCAGCGTCTCACAACTTCCAGGCCCCTCACGGTGATGTCCTTGGCATCTCCCAGGCCCAAGCCGATCAGGTAAAGCATTTCAAACTCCAGGGGGAGGCGACTGCAGGCCAAAGTGGACAAGAAAAGCAACGTCAGCTACACGGAGGATACCTGAAGGCTAGTGAAGATGAACACCACAGCAGCTCCAGAGAAGCGACAAGGCACGCATGAGGCTTGAGACCCTCAAGTCACAAATAAGGACTGGAGCCGTGTTTTCAACAGTATCACCAGTTGGGTCCAATTACCCACGCAGAGCCAGGGCCCACGCCGCAGGCCTCACCTACGGCGCCGCCGTAAAATGCAGGCTCCTTTGCGGCACTTTACGACTAGACGGGGGCGGGGCGGGGAGGAGGGGAGGAGCCGGTTCCGGGCGCCGAGAGTCGACGCCGCTCCGCTGCTAATGACTTGTGGGTGCTGGGGCTGGAAGACTAAAGGTCATTGAGCGGGCGCAGTCTGTACAACGCCCCCCAGGCAGCTTCTGGGAAAGAACCACGCTGCCCCTAATCTTTGGTTTATACATCTCCTCCTGGTCTGGGGTAAGTGCGGTGACTCTTTGCTCAGGAAGAGCTGGACCCGAGGTTGGGCTGCGGGTCCCCCACTCCCTGCGCCTTTGCTTCGCCCTGTGCGCTGGAGGCGGCGGAGGGGGGTTTGGCCTAGTGCTCATGTTTTAATCCCTGCCCTCTCAGTCTGTAGTTTAACCAGCTGCTTTCTGGAGGGGTGTCAGATTGGCAAACCCGGCGGTGAGCGTGGTTCTGATTGCCACGGGCGCAGTGACTCCTGTGGTTCTTGGGGTCTGTCCCCAAGAACCTAGGCTGGAAGTCCCCAAGGATCTTAGTCATCTTCAGTGTCGGGAATCCCAGACCCTCCTGTGCCTAGGGAAATGACCTTTTAGAGTGCTTAGGGATTTCAGAGCTCAAGTGCTTGCACTGGGGGAATTCTTTTAAAGTGCTTGGTTACACGTAGTTCCGCTATCGGAACTCTGACCTAAGTTGTTACCTAAGTTCCAAGAGATCTCAATCAAGTTAAAATGACAGTTTTCATGGCTTATTTTGGTAGACAGGAGAGTGTCCCTGGTGTTGACAGGGCCTTATATCTTTTTGCCCAACTCTGCTTCCTTAAGTCTTGGCTTTTTTCTTTTGAGAGTTCCACCCACTCTTTGCACTTCTCATGCTACAAACACCCATCTTAATTCTGCCTGCTTTCATTAATTTATTCCTCACACCATATTACATTATTAAAAAACAAAACGGATGATAATACACATAAATGAAAAAACTTAAAATTATACCAGAAACAAACAGCAATTTATTTTTGTATTGAACTACATCCTCAGTTATGTTATTTTTTATTTGAGACAGGGTGTCCCTGCAGAGGCTGGCCTTGAACTTGTAATCCTCTTGTCTTAGCCTCCCAAGTTAACGATAATTGGTTGGTATTATAGCTCTGTGCTACCATGTCCAGCTGGGCAAAGATTTAAGTATGACATCATAAGTGTGATGCAGAAAACAAAACAAAATAAAAAGTAAAAATGCACTGCAAAGGATGCCATGAAGGGCTGGCGCAGTGGCTTGGTGGTTGGAGCGCTTGCCTGGCATGCCCAAAAGACCCGGATTCCAACGCCAGTACCCGGATTCAAACCCCAGCACCACGAACACAACTAAGGCCAGATGAAAAACTAAATAAAGTTGATTCTCTCTTTCCTTGTCATTAAAAAAAATGTTTTAAAAAAAGATGCCATGAAGCTCACACTTGGAGAAGATATTTGCAGAGCATATATCTAATGTGGACTTGTGTAAAGGACTCTCATAATATTTAAAAACAGCTTAACTTAAAAGCATGGGCAAAAGATTGAAGCCAAGAAAGATATGCAAATAGCAGAAAAGCATTTCAAAAGAATGTAAACATTAGACAAAAGGGAAATTTAAAAATTTAAATCATGAGATACTACACACCTGTAAGAATTATTAAAGTAGGTGCTGGAGCAGTGGCTCAGGGGATACTGTGCTTGCCTGGCACATGCAAAGATGTGAGTTCAAACCCCAGCACCATGTACACAACAAAGCGTCAGAGCAACGAAAGCCACATGAAAAGCTAAATAAAATTGTTTCTCTCTCTGGCTCACTGTCCCTCTCTCTTTTTCCAAAAAAAAACAAAAAACAAAAAACAAAAAAAAAACATGGGACTGGAGCGGTAGCTCAGCAGTTACAGCACTTGCCTGGCATATACAAATACACATGTTCAAACCCCAGTACCCATGTACACAACTAAGTGTCGGAGCAACGAAAGCCATGTGAAAGACTCAATAAAAATTGATTCTCTCTCTCTCTCGCTGTACTTCACACTTTAAAAAAACAAAACAAAACAAAAACTGTTAGTCCACTTACATAATTTTAAGTAATTTCTAATATTTTGCTAACTCAATTTCAACCACCCATTCAGTCCTCTTCCTTTGTTAACTCTTCCAAATGTTTAACTATTTGCAGGAAATTTCACCTAGATAAACCAGAGGTGTATCAAACTCAACACATCCAAAGCTGAATTCATTATCTTCCTTTCCAGTTTAACTTTTCTCACTTTATTTCCTATTTTGGTGAAAGGAGAGGAGCAGGATTGTCATCCATACATTTATCCAACCTAGATACTTGGAAGTCACCAAATCTGTGACATCTGCTTCTCCATCTCAGTAGAAACCATATCTACTTTGTCTTGGTTCGTGTCCTCCTCATTCTGTCACTCCTCTAGTTGGGCATCATGTCTCCCTCACATTCATACTTCTCTTGACAGCCAGAGAGTTCCAGTACACATGCAATCTAAAAATGTCACTTTCTTGAGCTGGAGCGGTGGCTCAGTGGTTACGGTACTTGTCTGGCACGCGCAAGTATGCGAGTTCAAACCCCAGCACCACGTACACAGTGAAGTGCCCGAGGAATGAAAGTCACATGAAAAACTAAGTAAAAAATTGCTTTTCTCTCTCTCTCTCTCACTGTCCCCTCTTTCTTTAAAAATAAATAAATAAATAAATAAATAAATAAATAAAAATGTTACTTTCTAAAAATTCTTGCAAGGCCAAGAGAAAGTTCAGGCACCTTAACATCCTCACCAGCTCATCTTTGATATGGTCACTGCCTCTCTAGCCTCATCTCTCTCTAGACCCTGAGTTTATTATCAAACAGTATTCAATTGCCCATATTTCTATGCCTACATGTTGCTTTTGACCCCTGTGCTACTCCCTAGGTGTGGAATACTGTCTCCCATTCCCTCCTGCCTAGGTAACCACTGCTCATCCTTTTAAGAGTAAGTTCAGGAAGTCTTCTCAAAGATCTACAATCTCCTAAGCTAAGTTAGATATCTTCTCTTTTTACAGTAATACTGTGTGTATATGAGTTAATTTGTCTTTGTAATTGTGCATCTGTATTTCTTTATATTTTTTTAATTAGTGCGTTATCATTTTATATAATGTTGGGATTAGTTATCACATGTTCCTCTAAACCATCAATTTCAAGAAGTTAGGAACTATGTCTTGTTCATATTATTTTACCTAAGGCACTGTACCCACCATATAGAAAGTTTTCAATAAATGTTTTGTTGTTAGATAATTATGTATCCACTAGTAGCTGAGCAATGTCTTTGAGTTATGATGTATTTTCTATCTTAGGAAATGCAGAGGGTGATATGTTCCAAATAACTACCAAAATGTCATCACTAGAATAGCAAATATAAATATGCCTTGCTCCTGCCACTTTAGAAGCCATTTGTAATGAAAGCCTTATGACACATACTACATATACTTCATATGCACACTATTCAATAGGAAAGTTTCCAATGTGCTGGTCATTTGTGTGTGTGTGTGTGTGTGTGTGTGTGTCCTCACATTTTTCTCTGAATAATTTCAGATAGAGTCACTATGAAAGGACATTATCAAAAAGAATAAATAATGTGAAGAAAGGAATGTTTTATTTCCTTTTAGGAAATCAATGTATACTGAAAATGGAATTATTATCTATAGCCAAGGAATTCAAACATTGTATTTTTAAAGACAGAAAAAATTTCTCTTTTTGCTTCAAAATTCATTCAGAAGAGCATAAGAATTCTGAACAAACTTAATTTTTCTACCTGCATCCATTCCTAAATAGGAATGCAAATTCTCTGTACTCTTTTGAAGGTAGATAGATAAAACACAGGAGTTATAGTAATCTTTTTCTTCCTCAGCTCAAAAAATATAGAAGCAGAGTTTTGCCTCATCTTTTGGGCAGAACTGTTATGTGCATTTGGATGTTTCTCCTTTGCCATTTAAAATAGATAACAAATATGATTACATTTTCCCCCAACAATTTAGGAAAACTTTCAAACATAGGAAAGTTGTAATAGTTTTACAGTAAACATTACATAACTACCTCCTAGGTTCTGCAGTTAACAGTTTCCTGTATTTGCTTTATCACAAATTAATATATCTACTTAAACATCAACTCATCTTATTTTTTGATGAATTTATAAGGAGTTGCAGACATGAGTACACATATGATTGTAATTTATTTGAAAGATAAACTCCTTTCTAGGTGACAGGTTTTACAAAACATACCCTAGGCGTATAACTGACTAACTCATATCATTTGTTCATCCAGTGTAATCTGGACTTTAAAATTTTTATTTTAACCTAGATTACTTGGAGGCATAAGGTGGGGGACAGGGTGGAGGGAGGGCTTAGAAAGAACACCTAGGAGACTGGAGGGTGAGAATATGGGGGAATCATCTCAGAAGGAGATCTCTGACCTCCACGAGATATCCATTTAACTCAGGGGTTCTTCTGGGGGAAATAGCAACATGGGGAACCCAAGCTGGGTATCCATGACATGGCATTAGCCCTGGATAACTAAGTATATATACATTTGTTCTTGAATGTGTGATAATGTTTCCCCCTCAATTGTAACTCCATATTCATCTAATAAAAAAATAAAAATAAAAATAAATTTTTATTTTAATATAATTTGTAATTAGTTTTAAACAATGCATTGTAGCATTATTTTAATGATAATGAAAACTGCAAGAATTCAGATATTTTTATAGCAAATTTGAAGTTTACTGAGTAGCAGAAGAGAAAGGGAGAGAAGGATGGTTATAGAGAATGGTAAAATTTAGGCCCCCCCTCAAAAAAAAAGATAAAGTAAAAACCTTTTTAAATTTTAATTTAAAGAATACCAAGACGAATGCGGCCTGAAGAGTTTTCTACTCCATATTCTTACTTTAGTTAGGACAATACCAAATCATCCCTGAGGGTGAATATTCATGCATTTTCTGAAAGGTTTGGTTTGGTTTGTTGGTACTATGGATTGAAAGATCTTCAGGGTATTTTTGTAATCTTTTCTAATAACTCATTTTTAATACCTTCACTCTCAGAGTTTCTTCCTTATGTCTGAGACCTTCAGGCAATAGTCAGTCTTACAATGTGAGAGAGATGCACATAGTCATTAGAAATTAATATTGACAACTTTTCCATTCCATTGTCATGAGCACATTATACACTCCTTTCAGTTTAATAACATAGTTGAGATGCTGCATTACATTATGGACAAATTGTAATTACCTTACATCTAAAAGAAGTTGTCCTTCAATTTCCATATTTGAGCATGTTGTTGCTTGTCTATTGAAAAGAAGCCATCAGGGGGACTGACTAAACTCCATCTGACCTTATTGTGAATAGAGAATATTATTTTACTCTGAAGCTGGCCTTTTAACCTACATGTTCCCAGAGATTGCCTTTGTTAGAGAGAATCTTGATTAATATTCATAGAGTCAGGAGACCTTGAATTGATTGTCATTATTTTCCAACAATTCACAAATAAGCAATAATGAAAGAGTGTTGCTTAAGAAGAAGGAGCTATATTTACCAAGGTTAAAAAAAAAGATTGGAAGTTACTTTATTGTGCACTGATTTATTTAGGAAAAAAATTGCCTTTTCTTTACGCAGTGATCTGATTTACTCATCTCCTTTTATGTTATGTGAAATGCACAAACAATAAAAAAAACTAGAGCTAATTTCTGTGGAAAATATAGGAAATTTTATTGTTTTCATTAGCATTAGCTTAATAGTTTTAAAGTAACCAGGTGGAAGAAAGTCATCTAAAGCCCTGTTTTTGTAGCTCCCCAAGATATTTCCTTATGTGCTTGTGTGTATAAACTCTTTTTTCTTTAAGCCATTTTTTATACTTGACAGTTCCTTCAAAGTCTGATGCTGAATAGGTGGGATCAGGGATGTAGTATGAATTTTTCTGTGCTTAGAAAGCTTTATAGTATCTTTTTAGGTTTTATTTAGAGAGACAGTTTAGTTAGTCAATATTTGGTGGAGAAGGGAAGTAAGTGGCTCCCCATTCACTCAAAATCCATAGTTCTTACCAGACTCTTGTAAGAACTTCTGTAAGAAGTCATTCTCTGACCCCACCTCCTACTCTTCTCCCTGCTCTCAGCCTCTGCAGATATCTGTGGCTCTCTGGCTCCACTTTTTGAAATCTTTTCCCATGGTTTTACCCCTCAAAGAGTCCTATCCTATGTAAAAATGCAACCAATATTTCTAATCACTTTTTTTGCTTATTTCCTCCCACAGGACTGTTTACTGCCTAACATAACTATGTATTTTAAACTTATTTATTATATTTATTTTATTGTCCATATTCTACTAGAATATAAGCAATACAAAAGCAGGAATTTTTTTCTTATCCATTTTATTTACTAATGTGAGTGAATACCTAGAACAGTGTTTGACCCATGTGCTCAATAAATACATGTTGAATGAATTAATGTTCATCTGTATGTGGTGATAAATTATAAACAAATTCCTTGGAATGAGGGACCTGGCAGAGGCAAGTTTCCTCACCTGTTGAAAACTCAGGGGACTGGAGCAGTGGCTCAGAGATTTTGGCGCTTGCCTAGCAAGCACAAGGACCTGGGTTCAAACCCCAGCACCACGTACACAACTAAGTCTTGGAGCAACTAAGGCCATGTGAAAAACTAAATAAAGTTGTTTCTCTCTTCCTCTGTCTCTCTCACTGTCCCTGTCTCTTTAAAAAAAAGAAAGAAGAAGAAGAACTATCCCTTGTTTAAAAAAAAGAAAGAAAGAAAAGAAAACTCAGATTTTGGTGCCATTCAGACCTTGGTATGGTCTAGACTATTGCACTTTGGTGCATTCCCTGCATTCCCTTTCTAAACCTCCATTACTGCTTCTGTGAAGTAGAGATGGTAGTACCATCCTTCATAGGATTATTATGATGATAAATTTAAAAATACAGATAAAGGGCTTAGTACAGTCTAAACAATTAGTAGCGGCTTAATAAACAGTAGAAACAGTAGATATGGATAAAAGTTTGAAATTAATTTTATAATTATATACAGTGTACAAATTTGATGAATTATTACACATATGTATAATCATGTACCTCTCACCCAAATCAAGGTACTGACCATTCCCAGCACCCCAGAAGCTCCCTTTTGTCCCCGTCCTGTAAATGCCCACTCTTCCCCTGGTCACCATTATGTGACTTCTTATATATATATATATATATATATATATATATATATATATATATATATATACACACACACACACACATATATATATATATTTACATAATGAAGGGATTGGTTGTCACATATTCCTATATGTACACAAATCAGCAATACAATTTGTTCAGTATCCTCTCCCACATTCCTCTACCTCCCTATTCCTGTCCCCTAATTCCTTTCCTTTCTTCTGGGTCCTCTATTGTTCCTAAAAAATCCAAATGCAGTGACATAATTCTTATACCCATGAAGAACATTTTTTATATATATGGCTATTATATATACAGTGACATTTATAACTGCTTGGAATATACCTTGCCTTATCCCAGTGCCAACATTTCCCTTTCTCCTCCCTTCCTATCATCTCTTGTTATTCTATAAAATATTTGACAATGGAATTAAACATTTACATTTTTATACAGGTGTGCAACATAGCTTGTTCAAATATCTTATGAAGTATCTTGCAACTGTATCTCATAAATATTAACATTTTGCGTTTTTGTTCTATGGCTCTAATACATGAGTTTGTCTACTTTACTGCCAAGCTTGGGTTTACGTTCAGGATCCACAAATGAGGGATACCATTTGGCCCTTGACTCTCTGGGTTTGGCTAACTTCACTCAGCATGATTTCTTCCAATGCCATACGTTTACCTTCAATAGATGCAATATCATTGTTTCTAATAGCTGAGTAGAACTCTATTGTATATATATACCAGAACTTTTGGATCCATTCATCCAATAAGGGGCATCTGGGTTGGTACCATAATTTAGCTATTGTAAATTGAGCTGCTATGAACATGGATTTTGCTGTGTCACTGTAATGTGCTGATTCTAACTCCTCTGGGAAAGTACCCAGGAGGAGGATACCTGGGTCATATGGTGGATCCAACCCTAATTTTATTTTTTATTTTTTATTTTTATTAGATGAATATAGAGTTACAATTGAGGGGGAAACATTATCAAACATTCAAGAACAAATGTATATATACTTAGTTATCCAGGGCTAATGCCATGTCATGGATGCCCAGTTTGGGTTCCCCATGTTGCTGTTTCCCCCAGAAGAACCCCTGAGTTAAATGGGTATCTCGTGGAGGTCAGAGATCTCCTTCTGAGATGATTCCCTCATATTCCCACTCTCCAGTCTCCTAGATGTTCTTCCTAAGCCCTCCCCCCACCCTGTCCCCACCCTACGCCTCCAAGTTCCTAGGGAGTCATCTCCCTGTTGTGTTGAGAATTATACAATTTGAAGTTATTATTAGCTTAGCCATCTAACATACTGCTTCCCGATGTATTCTAGCTCCCACAGATGAGAGAAATCATTCAGCCCTTGTGTCTCTGAGATTGGGATACTTCACTTAGCATAATTCTTTCCATATCCATCCATTTAATATCAAAAGCCATAATATCGTCTTCTCTAATGGCCGAATAGTATTCCATTGTATATATGTACCAAAGTTTTTGTGTCCACTTGTTGAGTGAGGGGCATCTGGGTTGGTTCCATAATCTAGCTATAGTAAATTGAGTTGCTATAAACATTGATGAAGCCACATCACTATAATATGCTGATTCTAACTCTTTTGGGAAAATACCCAGGAGTACCAACCCTAATTTTTTGAGGAGTCTCCACACTGCTTTCCAGAGTGGCTGGACCAGTCTGCAATTCCTCCAATAGTGTGCTAGTATTCCTGTCTCCCCACAACCCTTCAGCATTTGTTATTGTTTGTATTCTTCATCTTTGCCAGTCTGGAGTGAGGTGAAATCTTAAGGTAATTTTGTTTTGCGTTTCTCTAATTGCCAGTGATTTAGAACACTTTCTCATATGTTCATTGGCTTGCTCAATGTCCTCTGTTGAGAAGTTTCTGTTTAGCTCTCTGGCCCATTTATTGATTGGATTGTTTGTGTTTTTGTTACTGAGTTTTTTGAGTTCTTTGTAAATTTTGGATATAAGTCCTCTGTCAGAGGGATCTCAGGACATGATTCTCTCCCATTCTGTAGGTTGTCTCTTGACTATTTCCTTGGCTGTACAGATACTTTTTAGTTAAATGGCATCCCACTCATTGATTTTAGACTGTAATTCTTTCACTGTAGGAGTCTTGTTCAGGAAGTCGTTGCCAACTCCCATTGCTAGAATGTTGGTTCTAATTTTTCTTCTAGCAGTTGTATGGTAGCTAGTTTAATGCCTAATTCCTTGATCCATTTAGATTTGATTTTTATGCAAGGTGAAAGATAAGGGTCTAATTTCAATTTTCAGCAAGTGGCTGTCCAGTTTGTCCAGCACCATTTATTGAATAGGCTGTCTCTCCTCCATGTTATATTTTGACTTCTTTTGTCAAAGATCAGATGTTTAAAGGTTTGTGGGTTTCTCTCAGTCTTCTATTCCATTGGTCTTCATTCCTATTTTGATACCAATACCATGTTGTTTTTAATACTACAGCTCTATATTATAATTTTAGATCTGGTATTGCAAAACCACCTGTTTCATCTTTCTTGCTTAGTAATATTTTGGCTATTCTGGGTTTCTTCTTCTATATGAATTTGAGAATTGCTTTTTCTATATCTACAAAGAATGACATTGGAATCTTTTTTATTATTGGTAGATATTTAAGTGTTTCAGTTTTTGACTAGTATGAATAAATCTGTAATTAACATTGTTCTGTCTTTTGTGAGACGTCAGCCCCAATTTCTGTTGGGTTATAGGAAAGTGGAATTACTGACTGAGAATATATGTGTTTTTACTTTAGTAGATTATCCCAAACAGTTTTCCAAAGTGTTTATACAGTTTCCTTGCATATCAGTAGTGGATATGAATTCGAGTTATTCCATTTTCTTTTCAACCCTTGGTACTGCAAGTCCTTTTTTAGTGATGCCTCATTGAGTTTTTAATTTGCAGCTCCTTGATGACTAAAAATGTTGACTCCCTTGTGTGCAATTTTTTTCTTTCTTGACTTGGTCATTTTTTATTATTGAATACTAATAAAACACTTTAAATTGGATGAAAATGTATTTATCAGTTTTAATTGTTACCTCTTCTAAGTACATCTATTTATTTTTTAAGGCAAAAGTATTTTTTTTCCCACTGTATTCAGAATCTAGCCTTACAGATGAGTAAATCTATATGCAAATAAGGCAACCTCTTCAAAAAGGCCTTGCTGTGTCCACAGTGAACATGTGTGCCCAAAATATATAGCTGTGCCCAGAATTGATACCACTAGTCAGGATTCCTGGTATTTGCATACTGGCTTTGCAGCCGGTAACCAGGTGCTATCAGTAAATGAATTCTTTTAGTTAAAATTTTTTTTCCTCTCTCCTTTTCTTTTTCTTTTGACTTGCAGTTTTCTAAGTCACATTTTAGGATTCAATCTTCCTTTTGTGGAATAAAGTGGACTTGAATGAAAAGAACACTAAATCAGTAATCAACCAAGGTGAGCTATTTATAATTGTTGGCTTTTACTTTGTTTTGTGATTCTAAACCAATAGGTCATCTCTTTTTCCTCTTTCATTTTTCCTACCTTTCCTCTCTTAGTATATTTTGGTATGAATAAAGGGCAATACATTAATTTCTTTGGCCTCAAAATTAGCATAGACAATATAAACAACTTTTAAACAACAAATCATGCAAATTGTTTTTGTTATTAAATTTTATGTTAATAAACTAAAAGGATTTTGAGTTGTTCTTCAGATTTCATAATACTGTCTCTTATGATACTTATTGTGATTTTGTTTTCATCATAAATCTAGAAATTTTTTCAACTACAGTTAAACCCCTTTTTTTTATAAAGTTACAGAATTTCACAAGAACTTAAATTTTTTTAAAGGAATGATTGGGGAGAGAAATCTGTTTATTTGTTTGTTTAGGGACACAGAGAGAAAGAGCTAATTGTATTTTTTCATCTGTTTTTTTGTTTTTCCTCCGCTTAGTTATGTATGTGATGCTGGGGATCAAAC
Organism: Aplodontia rufa; assembly: GCA_004027875.1. Classification (NCBI taxonomy): domain Eukaryota; kingdom Metazoa; phylum Chordata; class Mammalia; order Rodentia; family Aplodontiidae; genus Aplodontia; species Aplodontia rufa. The sequence goes on from PVKS010000336.1 coordinate 196,012, forward strand.
CCAGATCCTCACACATGCCAGGCAAGCACGCTACTCCTGAGCCACCTCTACAGCCCATTAATTTTATTTTAAATGGATTCTGATTTGCATTTTTAAATCCAAGACATACAACCTTATTTCCTTGCATTTTCCTTTTCTTTTTTTTTTGTTTAGTGATAACATTTCCTTCTGTAAATATTGAATAGCATTGTTCTCTTTTAACAATTTTAACATCTTACTATCAAAGCTTATTAAATTTCTAAAAAATAATGTCTTATTGGGATTCAGACTCGTATGAAATGTAATTTAATCATATCTTTGCTTCAGGCTATTGCTTCTCTTCTGATGTTCATTAAATAATACCTGATGGAATTTCACCAGTAGTATTTTTTATATATCTGTTCATGGAGTAAACATATATACCAATTGGAGAAGCAGTAAAAAGTAGTGGTTGAGAATCCAGGCTTTGGGGGCTGGAGCAGTGGCTTAGCGGTTATGGTACTTATCTGGCATGCGTGAGGATGTGGGTTCAAACCCCAGCCCCACATACACAATGAAGTGTCACAGCAATGAAAGCCACATGAAAAATTAAATTGATTATCTATTTCTCTCTCTCTCTCTCTGTCACTGTCCCTCTCTCTCTTAAAAAAAAAAAAAAAAGAATCCAGGCTTTGAACTCAGTTATATCACCTATAAAATGCAGAAAAATAAGGGGTATTTATCTCATAGGGTGGTCATGAGGATTAAGTGAGGTAATACTACATATAAAATATTTCGAACAGTTTTTTACCTAGTAAATATGTAAATCCATTTTTCATTGCTCTGGCAAAATAACTGAGCCCGTGGGACATATAAAGAAAAAAAGTCTTACTTAGCTCACATTTCTGAAGGCCCAAGAGGTCAGTGCCAGCTTATGTTTGGCTCTGACAGAAGAACATGGCAGATAGCATGTTAGAGTGGAAAAGATGGCATAAGCAGACAGGACACCAGGAAGGGATTCAGGGGTCAGGTTTACTCTTTTCTAACAACTCGCTCTTGGAAACTAACTGGGGTTCCATGCGAACTATCTTGATTCTGTACAAGGGAAGTGCCCCCAATGACCTAACCACTTTCGTCTAGTTTCCACCTCTTAGAAGTTCTACCGCCCCCTCATCATCACACTCAGGACCAAGCTTTGAACACGTGAACCCTTGATGGACAAACTACATCCAAATTGTAGCAGTAAGTGTTCAATAAATGTTAGCCATCTTTATGTGTTACTTCTTTTACCGGTTTTGTGAGGATTAAATGTGATAACATGAGTATATCAAAAGACCTGCAGTATAGTACATAGTAAACATTAGGTGATATTACTACTAAATAGATTCTCTGACCAGTTACTTTTACATAATATGCATGTGTTCTAGGTGAAATTACACTTTAGGACCACCTGCCCTAACACACAGCTTAAAAAAGTGAATTTTCAATTTGAATATTTGGTACTCAAAAACTCTACGTTATTTTCAGGCTAAACATCAAAGCTCTTAAAAATTATAATGTAACCAAAATGTTATTTTCAATGAGAAGAAATGGAAAGTGGTATTAGTAACTTTAAAAATTAATAGTTTGGGGCTGGAGCGGTGGCTCAGTGGTCACAGCGCTTGCCTTGCATGCATAAGTACGCAAGTTCAAACCCCAGCACCACATACATAATGGAGTCTCAGGGCAACAAAGGCCACATGAAAAATAAAACTAAAATAAAATTGATTTTCTTTCTTTCTCTCTCCCACTGTCCCTCTCTCTTTAAAAAAAATAAATAAATATTGGGGCTGGAGTGGTGGCTCAGTGGTTTCTGTGCTTGCCTGGCAAGCACAAGGACCCAGGTTCAAACCCCAGCACCACGTACACAACTAAGTGTTGGAGCAACAAAGGGCATGTGCAAAACTAAATAAAGTTGTTTCTCTCTTTCTCTGTCTCTCTCACTGTCCCTCTCTCTTTAAAATAAATAAATAAATAAATAAAATAGTTTAAACAAATTTAAACATTTAAAAATAAATAATTTAAACATATTTTTTAAACTAATGATGGCATGTTTTAGTTCCTAATGATTTTCTTGTATGGTCATTAAAATAAAAAATCAGTAGATTGGAAGTGTTTGGAGCATGGTAGTATATGTCCCTAGGGCCAATCCTTTTCTTTGTTTGGTACTGGGAATTGAACCCAGGGGTGCTTTATCACTATGCCACATCTGTAACACTTTTTATTTTATTTATTTTTTTTTTTGAGACACAGTGTTGGTAAGTTGCTGAGGGTCTCACTAAACTGCTGAGGCTAGTTTAAAACTTGAATTTTCCTGCCTCAGCCTCTCTATTCACTGAGAATACAGGCATGCACCACCACATCAGGCCATTCCTTTTCATAAGTGGTAAAGCCAAAAGAGTTTATGCAGAAATTACTCAGGATGACATTGATCCTGATATTTGCAGCACTTAGACATTAGTCACTTTCCTGTTATCTGTACTTCTATCTGGCCCTGCCAGGGTTCTCAGTAATAAAATTCCTTGCCTTGCACATGGTTATTATGACCTGTATCTCTACCCTATTATTTCAAAAAACAACTTTACAGCTGATTTGCCTTCTGAGCGACTTGAGTTCTTACCTTTACCTATATCCCCATGAATGAATTCTCTTTTGCATAGCGAGACCCCCATGAAGGTAGGCACTTATTTTTCTGAACTATAAGGGTCACTGAGCCCTTTTGAACGGTTATGGACATAACTTCAAACGGTTCCATTCACATTGACTACATAATCTCGTTCACCTGCAGAGGCAGCCTAATGATCAGTTGCCTTTTTTTTTTCCGGAGGCACGTAACCAGTGAGCCACATCCCCAGCCCAGTTTTTGTTTGTTTGTTTTTTAATTTTGAGACAGGATCTTGCCAAGTTGCTTGGGGTCTTGCTAAGTTCCTGAGGCTGGCTTTGAGTTTGTGATCTTCCTGCCTCAGCTGCCTGAGCGGCTGGGATTACAGGTGTGCACCACCACGCTTGCACCAGTTGCCTATATCTTGAACTGTTCTTGATCACCTGCTATGCTCCTCTTTGGTGGTCTTCATTGGGCAGCATGTTTGAGAGTCTTGCCCCGGTGTTTACACTCTTCCCTTTCTTCAGTCACATGGTCTCATCCTCTTTGTATCTTGCCTCTTAACTTGTTTCAGCTTTCATTGCCACACTTAGTGTTGTTGCCTGTCCCTGTAATACTCCTTCCATGCTCATGGGAATACTCCTTCCATACTCATGGGAATGCTCCTTCCATGCTCATGGGAATCTTATCCTTTAAATTCTAGTTCAGAAGCCCTTCATTCATAATGTTTTTCCCCTTCATTTAAGCTGCAGTTTTTCCTTCCTTCTCCTTTTGATTTCCTTTAATATTTTATTGATTTATTTAAAAACATTAAATGCTATTGCGTGTTATTTTTCTAGTTAGACTATATTTCAAGACAAGGGCGATGTTTTATGTTTATATTCTCTGTAAGCACCTACATAGTGCTCAGCTCCTGCTAGATATTAAATGAATATTTGTAAAATACCTTGCTGAAAGTATTACAAGAACAGGCAAATAAAATAGGCTAATGAACTGGCAGAGAAGAGATGGAAAAAGGAAAGTGATTCGATAAGTTTTGGTCATGATCTCTTTATGAGCTGGTAATGAATCTTGAGCTTACTCAATTGCAATGTAACTTGAGATGTATTGATTGAAGAAATCAACAGAGAAAACTGTATTAGTCAACTTTCTATTGCTGTGACTTATAAAAAGGAAAACTTATTTTGGCTCATGGTTTAGGAAGTTATAGTCAATATTCACTTGATCACATTGTTTTGGGACTGGCAGGATAGTTCATCAGACAAAAACATGGTGGCAGAAAAGCAAAAGAGGGAGATGTGGGTTCCAATATCCCCTCCAGGGCACACTCCCCATGACCTAACTCATTTCCACTAGGCCCTACTTCCTAAAGATTCTACCACCTCCCAGTGATGCCACCAAGCATTTATATGTGTCTTTGGTGGACGTTTAAAATTCAAACCAAAATGATGACCATGAATGTAATTAAATAAGGGAGGGAAAGACAGGAGTTGATCAAAATCTGCTGGTGATCCAAACTGAAACACCTTTCTTAAGTTTTAGAAATTTATATCAATCCAAAGTAACAATACTTTGCATCCAATTTAATAATGTTTAAAATCACAAAGAAATGTTACCTTTAAAAGGTCTCTTTTAGTCTTCCTAGGACTATTGTAACTTTCAGTGATTATATATATATATATATACATATATATATATATATATATGTATATATATATATATATATACATTTCTTGCTGAAATTTCAACAAAATTGGAAGGGGCCGTGGGGTCATTATCCCCTTAGAACCAACTAGACACAGAAATAAATAGGCAGAGAAAGCTGAGATTATTACTTATTTCTTCAAATCATCTGAAATACTTTTACACTCCCTTCCCAAAAAGCCTTCTGAGAGCTAGTTACTTAGTTTTGGTGAATCATGTTTCTGATAGGTTCTTGCATATATATATGTGTTCCAACTCTTAATATTTCACACCACCTATTTGAAGCTCTATGATACCTAATTGGCCCTAATTGTGCCTTGTTCAATCTAACAAATGTTTATTAAGTGTCATGCTGAAGGCTATGTGTTATGTACTGTCAAGATAAAGAGAAGTATGAGTCACTATCTACCATCCAGAGATTATATTCAAATGAGGAAGTATTTATGTCAGCTTTCTTATCACTATGACCAAAAGATTTGACAAGAATAACATAGAGGAGGAAAAGCTTGTTTTGGCTCAGTTTCAGGGGTTCAGTTCATGGTCAGCTGACTCCATAGCTCTGAGCCTGAGGTGAGCCAGAAAGACATAGAAATAAGGAAGCAGAGAGAGAGCTCTGCTTACCTAGGACAAAATATAAATCCATAAGGCACACCCCTAATGGCCTACCTCTTCCAGCTATACCCTACAGGTCTATGGTTACCACCCAGTTAATCCATACCAGTGAATTAATCCACTAATTGCCTGAAACTCCCACATTTTAATTGCTTCACCTATGAACATTCTTGCATTGTCTCACACATGAACTTTTGGGGTAGCTCCTCATATCTAAAACATAATATGAATACATCATTAATAGCTGTTCTCCAAAGGGATAATACAATTTATCTAGTAATACATGCTAAAATGTATTTTGTGTATATGCAAGCAGTAAGAGAAGTGGTATGAGGAAGATTAATTAAACTGAATATTGCTCTAAAAGCTTGGTCTAATGTTCATCTCTTTCTAATATCCAGGTTACACATGGGAACTCTTTCTTGATGCTTGACAGTTTTGAAGACTGATCACCAGATAACCTGTTTATTTATGTCATGGTTTGGTTGGATTGTATTGGTTGTATGATATCCAGGAGCACAAATTGTTGCAAATGGGATAGCATTGCAGATGTCCTTCTTCCTAACAAATATGTTAACTGGATTTTTCAGGATACCCAGAATATCAGTTTCTTAGTAGTGGACAAGCTATTTTACATGTTTATATAATACAAAAGCCTGTCTACATTTTGTCCTCTTTTAATAAGGTTAGCAAGAAGTAATATGTACTCCAAGACATTTCTTACTTGGAAGTAGTTTGAAGACCACTTGATGAACATAAATCCAAACAGGTATGTGGGTATAACATAAGGAAGATATATGAAATACCTGTCTTCTACATGCCATACTCGTTCATGAATTTTTTTTTTTAAAGAGAGAGGGACAGTGAGAGAAACAGAAAGAGAGAAACAACTTTATTTAGTTTTTCACATGGCCTTAGTTGCTCCAACACTTAGTTGTGTACGTGGTGCTGGGGTTGGAACCCAGGTCCTCGTGCTTGCCAGGCAAGCACCGAAACCGCTGAGCCACCGCTCCAGCCCCCATGAAATTCTTTTGAACCCTGTATCTTTTTTTTTTTAAGAGAGAGAGAGGGACAGTGAGAGAGAGAAAGAGAATTAATTTTATTTAGTTTTCATGTGGCTTTCACTGCTCCGATGCTTCATTTTGTATGTGGTGCTAGGTTCCTTGCACAAGGCAAGCGCTGTAACTGACGAGCCATGTCTCCAGTCCTGAACCCCATATCTTTAAGTTCCTTTTGTGAACGCTGTTTTCTGAACTAACTTTTCATTTTCTTCCTATTTGTTAAAAGTATTGTTTAAGCTGTGGTCCAGTTGCTGTTCCTGAGGGCCAAGAAGAGTTCAACCTAATCACATTATGTGTTGATATGTTTGATTAGCTCTCAGTCCCCTTCAGTTTATCCCTTTATTGAAATCTTCTTTAAATTTGATAATTATAGTTTATTATTAAGTTCTTATTTATTTTTTGGTTGTGCCAAATAACTGAAATTTTACTACTAATAATATTAGTACAGAAAGAGTCCATCTATTATATTCTCTTTGCTACAAAAATTTTGTTTCAAGATTTTTGTCTGGAACTGTAATGGCACTGATATAACACTGGCTTTTCCACTTAGTTAATCAGAAGAGGAGTCGCCTTGGAGAGTTCTCTGTCCCCCTCACTCCCTGCTGTTCAACTGCTGTGTCTTATCAGTACTGTCTCCTAAATATCTCCTGAATTTTTCCAGTATGCCCATACCTAGTGCTCTCATAATCAGGACTCAAGCTTTAATTCTGACCTTTGTTACTTCTCATGTACACTATGAAGTAGTCTCCCAGTTGGTCTCTATGTCTCAAGTATAGCCCTAATCCATCTTTTATACAGAAAGTTTTCTAAAAAGGAATTTCATGATGTAATCTTAAAATTTTTCAGTCCTTTTGTGATATATAAAAACTTTAATTCCTTAAAACAATATACAGACTTTTTTTTTTAGGTTTTGCCTATTTTTCCAATCATTTCTCTCCATTCTACTGTTGTGCACCTTTTTCTCCTGCCATGAGCTGAATTCACTCTCCCAAAGTTAGGTGTTTCTTGCCAAAACCATTTGCCAGTAAATTCCTATTTATTTTCAAGAGTCAGTTTAAATGTTCTTTGCTCCAGGAAACATTTCTTATACCCTCAGACAAAAAGTAGTGCCTTTTCTGTGTTCCCATTCCTACATCACTTAGCACATAAGCCCTCTGACAGAAATTGCTTGCAGGTTCACTAGTGGAATTTATATACCTGGGAGGAAGAGGCATTATTTTCTTCATTTTTGCAGCTGGCACAATGTCTAGGACACAGTAATAATAATAGTTCTTCTGAATGAATGAAATCAAGTAGATAATTAATATTCTGGATTTAATTTTTTAGTTTTCAAGCAAAGGTCTGTCATGTGGTAGCTTGTAATTTACAGAGGCATAAATTTAAATTGCAGACAAATAGTAATAATTTAAAATATTGTAAGTACACCTTCTCAGTAGCCCATTTTAATAATTAATATAAAAGAAAACATGACAGAAATTCCTTACTCTTGGGTTGGAGCAATGTGTCAGTAGTTGGAGTACTCTCTCTCACTTTATCCCTCTCTCTTAAAAAAAAGGTGGGGGAAGCATTATTGGTTCAGATGGTGCTTCTCTGCTCTAAGGTGAAATGAGGAAGAAAAGTAGACACAGTGGGAAAAAGGAGTTCAGTTCTGCACACACTGAACTGGCACATCCAAGTACAACATACACACAGATGAACATACAGGATGGCAGCTCTGGAAAGATGTCTCAAGTGAAAACACAAGCTGTGATTGGATTGACATACCGAGCCAAATGCTGGAAAGAGATCTGATAGTAGAAGGTCCCCAGCTTTGAAAACATGAAGATCATTAAAGAGCACTGCAAGAATAGTTTCATTGTACTCTGAATGGAAATCAGATAAAAAGGATGAAGAAAATAGCAGGAATAAAGAATTTGAGATGATCGCTGATCAAATTTTCAAAATGTTTCTATGTGCAAAATGGAACTCCTTTTTCCCACTGTGTCTGCTTTTCTTCCTCATTTCACCTTAGTGCAGAGAAGCACCATCTGAACCAATAATGCCTCTCTAACTTGTCCTCTCAAATTCAATGAATTCTAATCCAGTTTTGCCTTGATTCCATTTCTTTCTGTCATAATTCCAATGCCTTTTTGTTTTCCTCCACAAACAACTCATCACTAAGGCTGATCCTAGCTCGTGTAACATTTAATCTCTTCGTCACTGTTCCCAAATGTTTATTTTTTGAAGCATCTTTGATTATCTTATTCCTGTGCTTGAAGTCCTTCATTGTTTTCCCACTACATTAGAGATTAAATATATATAGTGTATGATATAATGTTTATGTCATTTTGTAATCTGGCTCCAGTGTTTCTATCTAACCCCAGTTCTTGCTTCTCTTCTGTGCTGGCCAACTTTAGATCTGGTGTTGGGGGGCACTCCACTTTCCCCCTTCCATGTTACCTCCTCTTTTCCCATCTTACTTTTCCTCCTCACTATTCCCTGCTCAATTCTTCTACTTCAGTCCTGATGTAAGTAGTAACATCCATGTCTCTGCTTCTTTTCCCCATCCACTCATCTGACATTGCCATTCTTCTTATGTCATGTTTCTTTTATGGCACTGATTAATGTTACTGTGATAGTTTGTCTTGAGTCTTACCTGGACTGTATATAACCTCCCTGGCAAGAATTGTGTATTATCTTTGTACCCTGACAACTAAAATATGCCTCTGGAATATACTTAATAAAACTTTGCTAGATGAAAATTGTATCTGATATTTGATTTACTTCAGAAATAACTATCTACTACTATAATGCTTTTCCCTCCATTGTGTAATGCAAAATAGGTTTATGTTTTAAAAATGATCACAATTCGTGTATGAACTTAAACTTATAGTAGCTCAGGATGTATGTGACAATGAATGTGATAAAGACTTTGCAAAGTAATTCTGACTCTACCCAGATTTAGAACATTGCTGTAGCTTACAGTATTGCCCCTACTTCAAGCATCAGCTGCAAAGCTTAGGTGTTTCCAGATAGACACTTTCTTCTGACCAGCTGATAACACATTTGGGGAGCCCCCATGATCCCCTCTGTTTCAATAATTGACTCTGACAACTCCCAGAATTCAGGAAAGTAGTATAATTTTAGCAGTTTTATTGAAAAAAAAGGGTACAAATTAGAACCAACCTAGAGATCTGGGAGGACACCTAAAGTGAGACTTGCATGTTCTCTCCTCATAAAGTCAGAGCATGCCACTATCCTGGAACACAGATATGTGACATTTATTAACCAAGGGAGTTCATCTGAGTGTTGGTGTCCAAGGTTTTGTGAGGTTTCATTACAAATGAAGGATTGACTAAAATATTGGCCATTCCATTGAATTCCATCTCTATACATCATCTCCTTCCTAGCAGTCAAGATATTACCACATGATTTAAAATCCCAACCTCTGTCACATGGTTGGTCTTTCTGACATATCTACCCACTATCCTCAGACACTACATTGAACTATTTTTAGGAAAAGCCTGGAAACAGATGGCATCTCTGCTAAATTTTACCAGACTCTTGAAGAAGAGGTAACAATGGTCTTTCTCAAATATTCCAAAGAATTGAATGGGAAGGAATCCTTTCAAACTCATTCTATACCCAGTTGCCAGAACTAGACAGGGAGACAACAGTAACAAAAATACAGCAAATATCCCTGGTGGATATCAATGCAAAAATTCTCAACAAAATAATAACAAATTGAAGTCAATAGCACATCAAAAAGATCATTCACCATAACCAAGTTAGTTTCATCCCTGGGTTGCAAAGATATATCACATATGTAGATCAATGAATGCAATACATCACATCAACAGAATTAAGATTTAAAAAATGTGATCATCTCAATAAATTGAGAAAAAGCATTTGATAAAATGTGACATTTCTTCGTGATTAAAGACCTGAACAAATTAAGTATGGAAAAAAATCAATTGCCAAAATAACAGAATATATGTATGTGTGTGTGTGTGTGTATATATATATATATATATATACACACTCAGCCACCAACATACTAAGTGGGGAAAAACTGAAAGAATTTCCTCTAAAATCAGGAGCAATGCAAGGTTTCCACTCTTACTGCCTTAATCAAATATAGTACTGAGGTTTTATCCAGAGCAATTAGGCAAAAGAAAGAAAGAACTGGGCTATCACTGGAAAGGAGGAAGCCAAATTATCCCTCTTTGCAGTTGATATTATTTTATACATATATATAGATAGAAAAATCTGAAGACTTCACCCAAAGGTTACTAGAACTGATAAACAATTTAAGTTTCAGGATACAAAAATCAACATACAGAAATCGTTAGCTTTCCATACACCCATAATGAGTTTTCTGAGAAAGAAAAAATTGTGAAATAGTCACATTCATAATACCTACCAAAAAACCTAGAAATTAAGAATGTGAAAGATTCTACAATGAAAGCTATAGATCATTGATGAAAGAAATTAAAATTCAGCATCCGTTCATGATTTAAAAAAACACCCTGAAGAAACTAGGGGTAGAAGGAACCTATCTCAACATCATAGAGGCTATATATGAAAAATACAAAGTCAACTTCTTAGTAAATGGGGAAAAACTGAAAGCATTTACTTTAAAATCCGGAACAAGATAAGACTGTCCACTGTCACCACTACTTTTTGATAATAGAACTAGAAATCCTAGACAACAATTAGGCAAGAGAAGGAAATAAAAGGGATAAAAAATAGGGAAGAAGTAAAATTACTGCTGTTGATGATATGATTGTATACCTAGAAGGTTCAAAATGCTCCACCACAAGACTGTTAGAGCTAATAAACAAACTTGGCAAAGTAGCAGGTTACAAAATCAGCATATAAAAATCAATAGCTTTCCTATACATCAATAATGAATCTGCTGAGAAATCAGAAAAAAATCCCATTCATAATAGCATTAAAAAGAAAGAAAATACCCAGGAATAAATATAACCAAGGAGGTAAAAAAACCTCTACAATGAAAACTACAGAACACTGAAGAAAGAAATTAAACAAACACAAGATTACAAGACTTCCCAAGTTTGTGGATAGGCAGAATTGAAACTGTTAAAATGTCCATACTACCAAAAGCAATATACAGATTCAATGCAATCCTTACCAAAATACCAATGATGTTCGTCACAGGAAAAAAAACAAGTCCTAAAGTGCATTTTTGTAAGATTCAAAGACCTGGAATAGCCAAAGCAATTCTAAGCTAAAAGAGCAAAGCTAGAGGCATAACAATACCTGTCTGCAAATTATACTATAGAGCTATAGTAACAAAAACTGCACGGTACTGGCACAAAAACAGGCACATAGACCAGAGGTACAAAATAGAAAACACAGACAAACCACACAGATACAGTCATTCTTCACAAAAGTGCCAAAAACACATTGGCAAAAAGACAGCCTTTTTAACAAGTGCTTCTGGGACAGTTCGTTATCCATAAGTAGAAGAATGAAACTAGACCCTTATTCTCTCACCTTGTACAAAAGTCAACTCAAAATAGATCGAAGACCTAGGAATTTTAGAACAGAAACTTTGTAAATCTAGAAGAAAATGTAGGATCAACACTCCAACGTATAGGCACCGGCAATGATTTTCTCAATAAAACCCCTAAAGCTCTGGAAATAATGCCATGAGTTAATAAATGGAATGGCATCAAATTAAAATTTGACAGCAAAAGAAACAATTAGGAATATGAAGAGAGAATCCACAGAATGGGAGAAAAATCTTTGCTAGCTGCTTTTCTAACAGGACTAATATCTAGAATATATAAACAACTCAAAAGACTTTACACCAAAAAAATAAAATAACCCAGTTAAATGGACAAATGAATTAAACAGAAACTTCTCAAAAGAAGAAATACAAATTGCCAGCAAATATTTGAAAAGATATTCAACATCATTAGCAATTAGGAAAATGCAAATCAAAACTACACTGAAATTTTATCTCACACCAGTCAGAGTGGCAATCATCAAGAATACAAATAATAATAAATGCTGGAAAGGATGTAGAGAAAAAGAAACTTTTCCACTGTTGGTAGGATTTTAAATTAGTACAACTATGGAAATCAGTATGGAAGCCCTTCAAAAGACTAGGTCATATGACCAAGCTATAGCACTCTTCTGTATTTATCCTAAAGAATTAAAGGTCATTATACTGGGGCTGGAGCGGTGGCTCAGTGGTTACAGCACTTGCCTGGCATGCACAAAGATGTGGGTTCAAACCCCAGCACTACATATGCAATGAACTGTCAGAGCAATGAAAGCCACATGAAAAACTAAAATTGATTCTCTCTTCTCTCTCACAGTTCCTGTCTCTTAAAAAAAAAAAAGTCATTATGCTACAGTGATCCGGGCATACCCATTTTCATACCTGCACACTTCACAATAGTTAGACTATGGAACCAGCCTATGTGTCCATTAATGGATGAATGGATAAAGAAAATGTGGTAGTATAATAATGGAGTTTTACTCAGCCATAAAAATAAATGAAATTATTTGCAGGAAAATGGATGGAACTAGAAATCATTGTGTTAAGCAAAATAAGGCAAACTCAGAAGATCAAGGGTCATACGTTTTCTTTCATGTGGAAGGTACAGAGGAAAAAGGAAAAGAAAAGTGGGGACAGACCTCATGAAAATCAAAGGGAGATCAATGAAGGAAATGATATTGGTCAAATTATATCGTTATGCTGTGTACATGTATGCATATGTAACAAAAATTCCACTAGGATATATGACTAATGCACCAATAAAATAATTGGAAAGAGAAAAAAAAGTTCAACCACTACAAAAACAAGTAATCCAATTTAAAACGTGGCAAATTAAAAAAAAAACTTGGCGAATGATCTGCATAGATACTTCTCAAAAGAAGAAATACAAATAATCAACAAATGTCAGAAAATGCTCATTAGGGCTAGAGCGGTGGCTCAGTGGTTACAGCGCTTGCCCGGCATGCGCAAGAACGCGGGTTCAAACCCCCAGCACCACGTACACAACTAAGTGTCAAAGCAACGAAAGCCACATGAAAAACTCAATAAAAGTTGATTCTCTCTGTCTCTCTCTCTCTCTCACTGTCCTTCTCTCCTTAAAAAAAAAAAAAATTATTTTTGAAAAAAAGTGCTCATTATTACTAGCCATTAGGGGAATACTAATCAAAATTATAATGAGATACCATCTTACTCAAGTTAGAATGGCTATTGTCAATATAATAAAGGGTCATTATACTGGTGCTGGAGTGGTAGCTCAGTGGTTACAGCACTTGCCTGGCATGCATGAGGACACAGTTTCAAACCCTAGCACCACATACACAACAAAGTGTCAAAGCAATGAAAGCCACATGAGAAACTAAATAAAGTTGATTCTCTTGAGTCCCTCTCTAAATAAATAAATAAATAAAAATAAAAAGCATGCTGGTGAGGATTAGGAGAAAAAAGGAACTCATATACTGTTGGGAATGTAAATGAGTCACTATACAGAACAGTATGGAGGTTTCTCAAAAGTCTAAGAATAGATCTACCATCTGACTCAGCTATCCCACTTCTTCATATATCTCCAAAGGAAATGAAATCCGCACAGCAAAGAGATTCCTGCATGCTCATGTTTATTGCAGCATGCTTCACAATAGTTAAGATACAGCCTAGATGCACATCAGCAGTGGAATAAAGAAAACACACAATGGAGTGTTATTCATCCATAAGGAAGAATGAAATCATGTCATTTGCAGCAAAATGCGTGAAGCTGAAGGACATTATTTTAAGTGAAATAAGACAGACACAAACAAGTACTACATATTCTCATGTGCGGTGCTTTAAATGCTATTCCACTCCTGGGAATCTTTCCAGGGGACTTAGAATCAGCACATTACAGTGACACAGCAATATCGATGTTCATGGCAGCACAATTTACCATTGCTAGGCTATGGTGTCCCTCACAGGAAGAATGGATCCAAAAACTGTGGTACATTTATACCATGGAATATTACACAGCAATTAGAAACAATGACCTTGCAGCCTTTGAGGGTAAATGGATGGTTATGGAAGAGATCATGATGAGTAAAATCAGCTTAACCCAGAGATCTAAGGGTCGATTGTCTCCACTCATAGGTGGAGGTGGGGACT